>MJUU01044162.1:23795-39393 GCA_002080025.1 Modiolus philippinarum | reverse complement strand
TGGTTGACAATATAGTTATGGGCCAGTAAAAATTGGGCTGGGCTATTATGTGTGGCCATACTAAGCTAATGTAACTCTTGCTAACTGGTTAATGTGAATTGTACTGGTACCTGTGTATTATTTAACTAGTAAGCGTTATCAAAATGATTGTCATGTTATATCATTTGTATATTTTTAAAAAAAAAATTAAATGTTACAAAAGGTTTATATAATGTAACAAATAAAGAATAACCTATCTAAAGCATTATTATAAAATGATAATTGGGACTACACGTAACGAAAATAAGCAAATGCTACAAAATACAATTTATATAGTCGTTTCCTACACATGATCGAATTTGTTACACACGTGATGCATACATCATCATCAAATCATTTCTTACGTAATTAACCCACAGATATCATAGGTGAAAATTGTTTATTGGCACAATCAAGGATGTATATTTATATCTAAATATACGTCCTTTGCACAACCAACATAAGGGTCATAAAACAATTGAACCCTAAACAGTCTGCTCTAATCAAAATCAAAAAAATTAGTTTAGATTTTTTTTTTTTACTTTAAACAGTTATGAATTGTTCATTTTTAAAAGAATTTGTATTTTAAATATTGACAAACAAAATAATATGAATATTGTTGGGTCTTGGTGTCTGGTGTAGAATAAGTGAAAATGACGATTTTAAAATCGATTTTGACAAGAGAGAATCTTTATCTAAGTGAAACGAATTGCACTGACGAATAGCCTATTTCATCTTTTTTCACCACATAGTTGCACAAATTAGAAAAGTCTATTTGTTCTCTCATAATTCAGCTCTAAAAAGGGGACACTTCACGGAAAATACTGTACATTTACAATGCCTTAAATAAGGAAAACTTGTGAAAATATTTGAAATTTTAGAATCAATTTTCACGAGACTATAATTCTTCCGATTCTCATAAAAATAAACTAAAAAAGAAGAAGCACAAAGTTGTACATTTTAAAGAATGCAATTTTAAATCTAAGCATTTTGTATTCTTTTAGAAGCTATGGTTATATTTCTATGCACAAAATACGACAATCCACAGGTAGCCACTTTAGTCTCGTGACTCGGATCGATGACGCCAGAGACGTCTCTGATGACGCTAATTAACATGAGGGCTCAGCTGGCCACTTTGTCAATATTCCGAATGTTCATCCCTGATATGCAATGGTATTGATGACCATTTTGATACTAGCCTACTTTGATTTATTTTCATGCACAAATAAAAACATTTGGGACATTAAAAGAATATTCAGCTTTTTTCATAATTTTTGCTTTAAAAAGAATGACAGGGTAGTGTAACAAGTCGACAAATACACATAGTAAATGATTATTCAATATTATATACGTCAGTTTACACATAAAGTTGGAAAAGTCCAACCCTTTCCAGAAAGGGATCCCTTGATATTTGTTCATTTTGCTGAAATTCTCGATATAAACGGCAGTCCATTGTAGTATAGAAACGGCCTGTTACGTGTTTAATTAATGTTTTATTCATACTAATAAAATTAATCCACAGGCTGACCATTTCAAGATCGGAAAGAGTTGAATTGCATTTTGCTAAAATGTTGCAAAACAGTTGCTTTTATATTTATACCTCCATGGTGGTGTGACCAGAGACATATGTCTCTGGTGGGACAGACACATACTTCTATATATTACCAGGTATCATTCACAGTGGGAAAACAATTCAGTACAGGGTGTGAATATATCAGAGCCTGTAGAGAAGTATTCAGATAAGGAGATCGAATCTTACATGGAAACGGTAAATAATCATATTTTCCACATGTGCTCATTAAGAGCACGGGTAAGACAAATAATCACAGTTCCAAACTTGTTGCATATTTTCATACATTATGTATAATAATGTCACTGGTTCAAATGCCTCGAAGGATCTTTAGAAGAAACTCAGAAAATATAAATTCATGTTTATTATTTTTCGTAAGTTTGTATCAAATCCTGATGGTTAGACAGAACCAGGAAAAATTACCAATTAAAGTTTGAAATGTTTAGGATATCCACGCTATTCCACGGGAATAAAGATGACTTGTAGTTACAGGCAATAAATGTACATGGTAGAGTGGATTATTGACGAACTCCCATGGGATAAAAACATTGTTTTCACATTTTCTGAACTAGAAATAATCATAAAATGACAATTGTATGGCGAAATTATGTGTATGCTAGTATTAAAATAAAATCAAGACAATATATATATGTAATATCCCAAAGAGTTCCGAAAATTGAAGATCCGTTAATAATCTGCTGGACTTGGATACAATCTTGTAAGCTTCTCTGTTTTCAGGTGTTTTAGGAAAGGACAATACGATTATAAAACGTCAGAATAAACATATTCTTGTTCATATTGAACTAAAGTAATTAGATGCATCCGTTCTGTCTAAAAATTTGATACAGCTACCTGATACCTGGTATTGCAGTTTACTCTGTTCCGTTTTTTAATAAATTTTCTGTTCTCAGACTGTGTGTATATTCTTATCAATTTCACTTTTCGTGTGTTGGTTTATTTTTCTAAGTTCTTCCTAGGTTGCTAAATTATCACATGAATTCCGATTACCTGATCTGCATAATGAATTCAGATTACCTGATATGGATATCGCCATTATCGGGCATCAATGTGTCTGTTATGGGATACCTCTGTCTGGTATTTATATACTGTATATTCAAATTCATATGCATCCCGGGATACGTTCAGCGTGAAAACACTTACAGGCTACTTATAAATTTTAGCCTGTAAATAGTCTAAAGTTAACTTGACTTTAAACTGGCACAGGGATGCGTCTTTAAATTTAAAACCTCTTTCCAAAAGTATCCACGTCATGTGCCGAATTCAATAGGCTAAAATAATGACCAAAGATCTACAAACGGACTAAAGAAATGACCCAAAATTACCTTAAGGGACTTATTTAAAGACCAAAAATTGTCTCAAACAAAATTTGGTACCCAAAATCTCCAGACAAGAAGAAACTAGACCTGAGGTCTCCAAAAATAGCCAAAATATAAACCCTAATTCCACCCCGAATTTGCCGTATGTACTGTACCTTCACATATAGAAATTACACCCCAACCTTAAGATAGGTACAGCTAAGTAGAAATGGAATCTTGTATACAGGTAAAATAAAATAATCACATTTTCCACCTTGATTGAAACATTATTTTCGGATATATTTATTTGTTTTAATGTCTCTGGTTCAAATGCTTCGGCAAACACCACAAAAAATGTAAAATCCTGATGGTTCCACAGATTTTAGAACACGATATTAATTTAAATCAAAATCTGTTATGGATATCCACGCCGTTTCGTGGAAATGGAGATAATTTGTAGTGACAGGAACTTAAATCGTACATTGCATAATGTATCCTTGACGAACTCCCATGAGATAAATAAAACTTTATTTACATTTTCTGAAATAGAAATATGCAGACAATAATAATTGTACTTCGATATTCTGTATATAGTTGCATTTCAAAATTCTAAGACCAATCCATATACATATAATATTTCAAAGTGATTTGAAAATTTAAAATCCTTCAGTAACTTGTTGGTCTTGCATACTGTTCTTTCTTATCTAATCTGCTTCGAGGTGTTTTAGAAAAGGAAAATGCGATTATAAAACAGAATATCTCCATCTTTGCATTTTCATACTGAAGCTAAAATCTGGGATATTAGTCCCAGCTAAAATATATTGATTCATCTGCTCTGTCTAAAAATTTAATAGAAGTTATCTTACTCAAGTTATTGCCGTTCATACTATACAGATGCGTATATTATCCTTGTGCTGTACCATTCTTAAATAACTTTCAGACTGTATTTTTCTATTAATTTCACTTCTCATGTGAAAGTTTAACCTGGGTTGCCAAGACAACAAATGATATATGACACGTGTGTGTATGTGCCAAAGAAGGTATTAAACATCTTCCAACATAAATTCAGATTACCTGGTCTGTATATTTGACATGAATAATGCCTCTAGTCTAATTTGATTAAACATTAGAGTATACTTTATACACAATAAGTACATATGCAATATTTATCATTAACCATGCAGACATAATTTTTTCTTATAAATGTATATAAATTAGTACGTGTGCGATATTTAACTTCAAAATCAAATCTGAAAATTGTGGAACTTTTTCTATATAAAATTCAGTCTCAATATATTCTGATAGTCAAATCTGAAACATATGGTGTATCCTGCAAACAAAGGTAAAAATATATAAAATATTATTTCTATTGTTATGTCATAGATAGAATTTCCTGACATTAACTTTTTTTAAAATGTAAAATGTGAAAACTGACAGACAATACAAAATTTAATCAAAAATTGTAAAGTTATAGATCTAAATAAAAATCTGACTGCCTGAAATTACTCCTAGTTGCATAACAAACAAAAATTTTTCTCCAGTTGTATTTAGAAATTCGAAGGCAGCCTGATGATAATCTGCATGTCTCTAAAGAAGATGTAAAGGAAAAAAAAAACAAACTAAAACATCGCTTATTAGTTAAAAAACAATAAAATGCTGCAGTTTTATTTTTTTATAACATATTAAAATACATGTATTAAACAAAATTAATATAAAGAGAAGAAATAAATAAATAAAACAAAATTAATATAAAGAGAAGAAATAAATAAATAACTAAATTAAATGCAAGCAACATTTTAAGCAAGTGAATTTGAAAAAGTTAATTTGAAAACTTAATTATGTAATACTAATTTTCAGGAACATTTTTTAATCAACAATTCAACAATTAACAACATAAACTTTGAAACTATTCAACAATTGTTAAATAACTCCTAATGAACATTTAAAACATTTTTTTAAATAAAAACATGCAATAAAACAAAATTTTAAAAATTAAAAAAAAAAAATTACCTGCTTTGAATCAATGCCTGAAAAATAAAGGAAATTAATTCACGCATCATCATCACTCTATATATAATTATCGTAATTTTGTGTAGCACCAGCTTTCACACTAATTTATGCCGATATTGTCAGGTCTGTGTACTATGTTTTATCCCCATCAATACACAGGTAAAATTCTTATCTCCCCTGAACATTGGTTGATTGATTGATTAGTTAGAGTTTAACGTCCAATGAGCAATATTTCAGCTATATCAGGACGAGAACAAGTTAATCAATTCAAAAAATTGAAAGTATCAGAAGAAAGAAATAAAGGTGGAAGGGACAACCTGGGCAACGACTTTTGACTGCCACTGGAAAATTGGAGAAATGGGTAGGGGCAGGAAATTTAGCCTTCCATACGACACCCAGTGCGTCTGCTCTCTTTAGAGAAATATAGAAGGGGTTTTTATACTGCATGGAGCATGGCGTTTCTCCACACAGTTTGGCTACAATGGTTCGCGGTCAGGTTTTCCGTATTATGACCTGACTACCCCGCATAGACAGGGCATTCCCCTATCCACCACCTGGGGACGCGCCCGGCAGCTCTGTAGCCGAAGCCCCTGAAAACCGATTCAGGTGCCGGGACCCTGAACATTGGAATACACAAACAACTGATGAAGTTGTGGTGAAGGAAAGCAGATTTTAACTAAAACTGGATCAAATGTCAATAAAATTATTGCCTTGCCGTTGATTTGAATAAATACTTGTTTAAAAATCACATCAAAACAGAAGAAAACGCGGNCGGCTGACTTAACATCAAATGATGTGTCATACACATTGCCTTCATCAAACTTAGAGGTATCCCCATCTGTATCAGACTTCATAATGTGATCTGAAAATAGTGGGTGAAATGAGAACTTCCTCTTATTTGAGGCTGAATAAGACCCCTTTGATCCATAGGAAATCAAAGTGATCTCCCACATCTGAAAATCAATGACCTAATGATTTCACTGAATATTGAGAAGGTCATGAACTTGTCTCCTCCTTAATGTAAATTGAATCTAAAATAAATAAAATACAACTAAAAATCATGCATTGTTTATAGGCCTTCATAAATCATCATCAATGAATTTCTTTGTTTTAAAAAAAATTCAAACAAAATCAATTTCAGTTTCTGATTAACTGAAACTTACAATATATAAATCAGAAAGTTTTGTTCAAAACTAAGGAGTATCTCCCTCATGCAAAGCTCTGTCCTCAGCTGATTTTGGCTTCCAATTTAGATCTTTTAGATTATATTATTTCTTTTCTATCTGCTTTCTATGTATTTTGATTTTCNATTTCCAATGTTTTGATTTTACATGTGTATCTACACTGAGAAGATATACGTTGACGAAATGGCCATCTGCAGACAGCAAATTTACTGTGTTATTCTGTTATAAATTACACAACATAATTGACTGATGAGGCTCACGATGTAGATAAGCCTATGTGAGCGAACTTTCTTTTTTAGCATTAATAGTGTTCTTTCAGGGCTGAAGAATTAGGAAAAGGCAGGGATGATATTCTATGTTATTTTTCATTACAGCCTAACTTGCTCAATAAATCAAATTTTCTCTTAAATTACCTCTAATGAATTTGGCAATGCTGGCATACCGCTGTTGATTCTGATCATTTCTAAGTATAATCTCTTACCTCTGATGAATTTGGCAATGCTGGCATACCGTTGTTGATTCTGATCGTTTCTGAGTATGATCTCTAAAGCTGTTTTACCTTCACTGTCTAAAGCATGTATATCTATACCTAAGAGTATATACAAAAACATTTATGCTATTTCTGAAAATATATATTACATTCCAGTAAGCTCTACAAAAATGAATATTTAGCTCAAGTTATTCCCCTTTATGAGCATGATAGCTGGTTGCTGTTTGTAAGAGGAACAGCAAAAAGGATCCCCTTGCAATTCTAAAGTACAGTTGGTTTAAACAAAGCTCAAGGTTGTGTCAGTTTTGTTTACTTCCAATATACTCTCAGACCATTTCACTTAACTATTTCAAACAGAATATTTTTTAAACTTAGAGTTTATCCAATACTTTAGAAAATGAAACGATTCTAATTTTCTTCTTTCTCTTGAAAAGTAACTATAGAAATCCTCATAAATACAAAAACCAACAACATTCCTCATCTCTATCTACTTTTTTTGTTTTGTTACAGTGTATGGACATGATGACACCAAATGTATGAACAACACTACTGTGAACCATGCATGTATAGACTGTAGCTCATGCTTGTATGGACAACACCACTATGATCCATGTGTATGGACAACACCATTGTGATCCATGCATGTATGGACAACACCCCATCAAGGAGTTTCATTTTGTCCCATATCATGGATGTGATTCTTAGATGTATTGGTTCATAAAACATGTACATGTATTTGTTACCACAAAAAGTAAGCACTTTTTTGAGACTTTCAAGGCATATTTTTTTAATTTTCAAGAAGAACTTTTTGAAGACTTTCAAGGCATATTTTTTTTAATTTTCAAGGACCTCGATTTTCATATAATAGCCCTATTGTCAACTCGAGATAGGACTGTCTTTAGGCTATAATACTAAAGTTTCATGTGTTATGCTGTAAAAGGGGAAATTTTTGTGAGGGGTTAATTCTCGCAATTTTGATATGGGCACATATTCACTTCAATTTCCCCTTGCCTAAATTTGTTTTTATTACAAACTTAATGAAACATAGGCGAGAATTGCGAAAAAAAAAACCTTGAGAATAGGTGTAGGAGTCAAAATGGCAAAAATGGAACGTTTTATTTGTTTTGTTTCCATGAAGTCTACTTCCAAAAGATGGTTATAAATGAAGATGACATCTTTCAATAGTTCCCAAGTTATAACTGGGTTGATACATATAGGTTCTGACATTACACTGGACTTTTCACCAACAGTCTGATGGGTACCGTGTAGCGGGTTATTTTCGCGGGTCAAAAATTTCGCGGATTTGAGTGAAAAAAGTGTGCAAAAAATTTAAGCGTTTTCAATTTTCGCGGATTATCAAATGTCCTATATCTATCAAAATAATAAATAAAATATTCACGGAATTTATTACCGCGATTTTAGTCCATCTGCGAAAATACACAAAAATAAAAACCCCGCGAAAATTACCCGCTATACGGTACCACATGTGAAGCAAGTCATGATGAGATTCTTATGAGGATCATGTTTTTTTAGGTCTTCACACAGTTAGTGCTTGAATTTTTGCGGCATTTGTATTATGTTTTGTTTGTTTCATACTTGTTATTTATGTTGTCTCTTTGTGTGTGGTCCTTATATTGATATATTATACTTCATACAAAAATCCTCAGATTCTATTGGATGATTAGCATGTGTTATTTAAATCTATTCCTAACTAGCTCCGCCTACTAGACAACCATTGGTTGCACCGATATACCACCCAGATAGATCAACCCGATATACAGTGATTTAGCTAGCGCTCGTCACTTTCGCCATTGACGAATGTTTTTTAGAAGTGGCGAATTTTTTCAGACTACAATTCGTCACTTGGAATTTTGAAAATCACCAAATATGAAAATATTATGTTCATAATCTTTGTCACTGTAATCTAATTGTCCAAACTGACACGTTGATTACACCTGTAATGTCAATTAAAGGATTAGTTCAGTTGTAAACAAACGCCATCTGTGATTTCCAGGCTTGTTATCACTAATTACCGGTCAATCAGCTTACCTGTATGGCAATTCACCATCAGTTGTTTAAAATTATTATGGTATTGAACATTAAAAGTATTCTTTCAGGAAAATTTTCATAATTAACAGGTCATACTTCCTCTTTGAAAACATTGAATTTTTTTTTTATAGACCACGTTTTTTGATAGTGGGCTATATATATAATTATTTCCCTTTAAAAATTGTCTTTGAATTTCCATAAAGTTATTCTGTAGAATTTTACTATGCTGATATTTGCTTCAATCAAGACCACACAAAATTTACATTGCACCACTATTTAATCTTAAAGGTGTTTAAAAACAACATTTGAATGGTTTTTTGAAAAATAATTTATTTTTTATTACAAATATATAGAAGTCTTTTAATAACAATNATGACTATCAATAGGTAGATTTCAAAGATAATGAAAAAAATTATGCCAAGGGTGTATAACAACTGTTTTCTGTGTCAAACAGGGAGTGCGGGGATAGCTGTCGTTTCCGACAACATCTAGTTGAGATTGCATTCATTTGAGCTTGATCAATTGGCAAAGAAATACCTATTACATATTTAAATGACTCTGAATTAAACACTACAGCAAAGATTGGGGGAATATATGAATCACCTTGACCAACTGCCTGTCTGTCCGTGTACCTTTTCACCACTTTTCCTCTTTTGGAAGGGGAGATAATGCAAATTTATAACTAATAAAAATGGGATGCGTTTGGATATCATTAAATGGCATTGCCACAGTACCTTTAACTTCTTAAAGTAAATTTCATCTTTTTGCTAGTCCAAGTGTCCACAGTTTTAAACAGCTTTGCCTGCAACTAGTGAAATTTGCTATTTTAGTTTTCTGCATCAATCGTGTGATACAAAATAGATATAACTGCGACCTGCTTTCACTATCAACAATATAGATCTATTACGAGGTGAAAATATATAGCATTATCATATTTCAAATCAATCTTTGGGCAATTTTCTTTCATATGAATAATTTAGCACAAAAATGCCAAAGGAGCATCAAGTTATTTTTTTAAGTCATTAACGAGTTACTCATAAAATATCAATTAAAAAACTTATCGTTATGACAAAATTTGAAAATATTTTGAGTAATGAAAACCGGACAATCAAAGTTGTCACACTTATTTTCAAACCTCTCAACATGAAATTTACAAGAGCATTTGCTATTATGCATTTAAAATTAATTTTGTTTTAAAATGTATGAGGTTCTGAGATTATTAACGGACAAAAAGAATGCATGTGCATAACCGGACAGGGAGGTACACCAATATAGGAGGAAGAAAGTATAAAATGTTATATATTGATCCAAAAAGTTGTTTCCAAGAGAAAAGGTTATAGTAAACACCTACAATGAGAAATATCGGTCGGTTATCTTCCTGTACCAAGTTAGTTTTGTATGGTTCAAAGATATTTTTAACTAGCATATGATATTTAAATCAAAATTGTCTCTCTTTTAACTATTTATAACTACAACATGTAACTTGGTACAGGGAGATAACTGACCGATGTTTCTCACTGCCAAAACTACAATCACAGGCTACAATCAACAAGGGTATTATACTAAAACACAAGTGAAAGACAAAGACAAACGCTATAACTATAGGAACTCGTAATAGCCGGAATCACTACCGGAATAACAGTGTATTTATTCCGCAACAAACATTTTTTCCGTAATACATGAGTACCCTGGGGTATTCAATCCACAATCAAAATAAGGTATTTATATCCGACGGAATAAAGTGAACTAGCGTTTGTATTCCTTGTGAGCAGGAATCAACATAATCCAGAAGATATACACAAGGAATGTTTTTGCACTTACATCGGTACAAGCAAACGCTAGCGGTGGGGTTAAACCGGTTTATGGGTACCCAAACTCCCCTTTTCTCTATCTTTTTTCCCTATAGAATAATAAACCAATGCAGGTAGATTACTAACCCCAAGACCACGATCTTGAAAAAGAAAAGAATAGTACAAACAAAGAAACGGGTCAAAGAATGCTCAGTACTATACCTCCGGCTAGATCAAGAAGCCTAGTCGGCTGGTAAAAACTGTCGCAACACAGAAGAAATAAACTCAAAACTTTTGTCAAGTTTAGTTAGGATAGGCGAGGCTAAATGTTCAAAAGTAAATGTATCTATATAAAATGATTTTTGCGTGTTGGTTAAGTAGCATATATTTTTTATATCCACATATACATACATATTAATATAAATGCACATGCCATTTACGTTGAGTAATTACATATCGTAAACCATGTACACATTTATAACAATCAAGTATTTCGATGTGATTGTTAAGCCTGGTTTAAACATTCTTTTTTATAAAATGCCAGTTCAAAGTGAGGAATATGATGGCTTTCATCAAATGTTCTCAGTCCGAAAAGTCATTGTGTGAAATTATCTCCCTTCTTACTATGCTAATGAGGTAGGCGTCTACTACATCAGCCATATTTTAGAAACACGCCGTCTGTTGATGGTGCATAGTAACGGCTGGATATTAAGCTTGTCCGGGTATATAAATCACAAAGGAACGGTGCATTTAGTAGAACAAAAACATTTACAAAATAAAAGTTAACAATTTGTCTACTATTGCACGTTGAACTGTTGATGTAGAATGTCTTCACTGCGACCACGCTAAAATTAACCTGGCGACAAAAAAAAATATTGCTTAAAGGCAAAAAATTAACGGGGGCGGTCACAATTTCTGTATTAAAAGATAGCCTAACGATTAATAAAGATGTATATTTCCAAGATCCAAAATGATATCCCATTTCTAAGGTTTAAGTGAGGGTGGTATCCTCCGTCGTGTTCATTATTTGGCGGTAAATGTTATTTATAAACACTGCCAAGGCACTCACAGGGATTAATGTACCCCATTATGGTAAAATTATAAGAAATTAAATGGAATGCTTCGAGATTTCTGTATTTAGATATATATTTGGAACGACAGTCGAATGTTTACTGTTCCGTTTAATACAATAAAACAAACTGTAGACAAAAAAATCAATTACGACTACTTGAATGGGCCTCTGACTCTAAGTTGTAATCATGACGTACTGTGGAAGTACTTTTATTCGTGGACACCAATTTTCGTGGTTTTCATAAAAAGTGCTATTTCGTGGGTACTTAAATTCGTGGTTTCGAGTTCTGTGCATTACAACTCTGGGGGAAAATGCATTTCGTTGGGAACTCAATTTCGTGGTTTAAGCGAACCACGAAATCCACGAAAATTAGAACCCCACGAACAATTATACTTTCACAGAATATAGGTAAATTCGATTTCATTTCTATAAATAGAGCCAGTATTGTAGCAGACTCCACAAACTTTGGGGTTTTATTCTGGGAATTTGCGTGGAAGGGCGAAAATGAAATTTTGCACACGTATTGATGAATTCTTTATGAATCAGTACGCCAATTTTGAAGAAAATCCGGAGATGTATATTTGTTTCATCCAAATTGATAGACACCACTTCAGTCCACTTAAACTGACTGATGAGACATAAGTTATCGAAATGCGCATAAACATCAAATAAATTCACGGTAACTTCGGAATTTTGTTATTTATTACCACTAGGCTGATGCCTCTGCTGGTGGACTGTTAGTTCCCAAGGGTATTCACCAACTCGGTAGTCAGTACATTGCTGCTGACCCGAACACCGATTTCATTGAAACTTGACATATCTAAATTTTACAATTTTTTTTAAACAGGTATCTTCTTCATGCAATAGCTCTGTCCTGAGCTGAATTTTGGCTTTTCTATTTAGATCCTTTTGGTAATATGTTCTCCATCAGCTTGTACAAGTTTTCGTTTAATGGACTTCAAAATGTTTTGGTGTTATCTGCACTGATGAGACATAAGTTGTCGAAATGCACATATAGTGAAATAAATTTACAAACTTCGGTATTTCTGTTATTTATCACGGAAGCGAGGGCCCTTCAAGTTAAAGCTTATCCAAATGATAACAAAACCAATTACATGTCTGGACCTGCGTCACCGTCACTCATCTTCAACTTAGAAAGTGTTTTTTTTTGTGTGTTTTTTTTTTCAATTTAACAGAATGTCATTTATAGGTTTACCAATTCAAACAAGTATTCATTTACCATATTACCACAACATTCATCATATGTAAGTTATAACTGAGATTATATCAAGTTCAACCTTATTACTGTAATAGACAAAAAAGAAGAAAAAAACAAAAGTAAATGTACAAAGTTGAACAAAGCAGAAAATGAAAAATACTCAATATCACTTCAGCAAAGGTGAAAACCATACCTGAGTTTCAAATAAACAAATACTTTGAATCTTTATGAGAAAATATATCAAAGCAATGCAAAAATTCAAGAATAGATGCCCTGATGATGATCAGTGCGTTTAAAACTCTGCAACGTCTCTGGACAAAAATTGAGTATCATGATGATATAATAAGATAGAATAAAGTACAATTTCAATAATAGATAAATTTGACATTTTTCAAAATCAAAACTGGCCAAGAGGGGAGGTTCACATCACCAATGTGTTCAAATAACACTTCCAAAAGGTATTTAGTCAGAGATGTTAATCTTTCAGATTACACAAAACAGGCACTGTAATGTTAAAATATGCTGAAAAATGACTAAGTTCAACAATGCATAAATTCGACATTTTTCCTTCAAATTTGCCCTAAAGGACAGGTGCACATCTTCATTGTGTCCAAAATAACTGTGTAAAGTTTCAAAAGCACCAGGTATACGGAGTCAGAGTTTCAGATTTTCAATGTGTCCAGAAGAACTGTGCAAAGTTTCAATAGCAACAGATTAAAGGTGTCTGAGTTTCAGATTACACAAACTTGGTACCCCCAAAGCGTGACGGACGGACGAACGGACAGACAGACGGTGTCGAGCGGCTCCTAGACCGGCGGTCACCGTTGGTGACGCAGGTAAAAACTACAGTTTTGTGCTTAGAACTACGGCATCCTAGCTATCCTCTGTGGATCCAATCTTGTTTATTTGGGCCATGATAACAAAAGGAGGTCCAATGTCTCCTTTTGAAAGTCCCTGGTAAATTATCACTGTATGTGTACCATTGCTACGGGCCTAGTAAGTCAGAGCCATTCCAAATGTTAAGAACCACCGTTTTTGTATGTAGCAACACGGCGTTTCAGCTATCCTCCGGGGCCAATGTTGATGTTTCAGAGGAGTTCATGAAAATGGTGTTTTTCCTTAGGGTACAATGTTAAATTAGATCCGAGCTGGTGGCCCTGATTATTGTCAGATCCGAAGAAAATGAGCAATCTTTGTACAGGACATTCTATATGCATCATTCCTGTAAAGTTTGGTTCAACTGTGTTAATTGATAACCTTTATGTATCCGATCGAAACCAAGAGGGCAAGTTTTGTAAAGTAAATTCCATAAACTATACCTGTAAATTTTGGTTGAATTTGCATCAGTTGTTTCAGATGGGACGATGGCAAGTTAAGAGCTAACAGACGAGCGATGGCTTGAAGACGGATGGCAAGAGATGGCATTGCTACACTTTTTTACCTTTGGGTCAGTTTACAGCAAAAAAGAATTTAAATATCCTTTGTTCCGGTTGAACATACCAAAGTTGAAAGATACTGAATAAACCATAATGCAACTTTTCCGTGAAACTTCTCTTACCTATGGTATGATATACAATGGTGCTTATATACATAACTTGAACATCGCTTCACAGTTCACATTGTGCTCACTATATTACTATCGAGTCAGAATTCCATGTACGTATGTAGTTATCGTTTTGTTTGGCATTGGAGTTGAGACCAAAATAACTTTTTTTACATTTCAAAAAGAAAAAAAACAAAAAACAAAAAAACATTTACTCTTCTTAGATGTGGTATAGTGTGTGTTTACATAACGTAAACCCTTTCATTTCCTCTCAATAGATATGGCTTTGCTCTGTTATAATGATTTCCCACTTTCCTAGTGATGATACAGGGTGTTACGTTTTAGATAAATTATCCAGACACCTTATTTATTTAAGCGGGAAAACGGGATTGACAAATTATTTTACCGGGAAATCGGGATTCACGATTTATTTTCACGGGAGTGCGGGACGAGACCCCCTCCTACCCTCCCACGTCAAATAAAAGGAAAAGGAGTGAGCATCCTTTCAATGTTTATTTCAATATTATTCCTTTTAAGTATCAGTAATTAAATTTCAATATTTGGCAAAAAATTCGGATTTCTACGTTATATTTTTAAAATCAAAATAAGTTTTTACAGCTTGACAGGTAACTGAATTTTGTTTACTTTATCTGAGAGAACCATCAAAATGCAACAAAACCGTGTCTCAGATTTTTTATATAGGGTCTGGTTTGAAAAAAATTCTTATTTTTGAAATTTTAAAATTAATTTAATTTTTAACTAGGCCTTGTTTCAAAAATATGAGACACCGTTTTGCAGCAATAGAAAGGTACTTTTCAACTACCTGTAAAGTTTTAAGAGTTATTTTCATTTTTAAAATATAACCCTTAAAACCTAATATTTTGCCAAATATGGAAATTTTGGCATTGATGCTTAAAAGGAAAACTATTGAAATTAGCATCAACAGACAATTTAATCTTTTTCCATCATTTGATACCTTATTTGTCATTGTATCTTTTCTGGTAACAAAGTTACGGGCATTCAAAGACAGGTACTGACATTTTCCTTCAAAAAACTGTTGTGCTACCTTAAAACTAATCACTTATCGGCCTGTTCTGTGTTGGGTTGTGTGTTCTCGATATTGTCGTATGTCTTTAGGATGTTCCTTACTGGTCTCTCCCTCTTATTGATTCAGACTTTTGTTTTCACTTTTATTGATAACAGACAGGCAGTCAAGTTTTATTGAAAACTCGGTTTGCATTCCTCTTTACATTTCCAAAATATTCCATGTGGTGGATGAATTGATAAAAATATCACCAAAGGCAAGTATTTCGGCTTGAAAATTTAAGGGGGGGGGG
>MJUU01044162.1:11791-23499 GCA_002080025.1 Modiolus philippinarum | reverse complement strand
CCCCCATTTAATATAATCATTGGAAGTTTCTTGACGATATAAGACCGTTCATCGTATGCACATTTTTACAATGGCAATGAAACTTCAAAATACGGCATTTGAGTTGTAACAAGACCCTCTCAAGAGCCTGTATAGTCTTACAATTATGCAATAGGATATGTATTTGTACAGTTCTTTCTCAATTTATGCTGCGTGCTCGCTTATACGGTAAGAAGATGAGTAACCCAGGTTTTTTAAGTGGACTATTGCAGCTGACCAATTGGTCTTATGGTTTAAGACAGAATGCAGATCTTTCTCACAAGATCTTCCGTTAAGCTTAGTTCTTCATAGCCATGGGGAATAAGGTTCGAACATAAAAATCCGAAACTGTGAAAGGGACCGCCAAACGACTATTAGTATATATAGATTTTGATGAAAAATTTTCGAGTGGTTTCAAAGGAGAAGACAATCAGCAAAGAAATGACAAGGAGTAAATTCACATTAAATAAAATGTAACAACGACTTTATTGTTGAGGCCTTCAACAACGACATTCGCTCATTCCTCAGATCCACTAGCACCGGTTTGATATTTGGAAGCATTTCTTATAGGTTCTATATTTTTTCCGATAGGGTACGATATGGTCGAATGTTAAACTATGCTCCCCTGCCAGCCATCTTGGATAATGTGCAATCAAATAATTTTGACTATTATGCACAGATTTTGTTAATGAATGCATTTCCTGAAGGGTCTTCTGATGACGTTTGTTCTCCTGTGACGCCATCTTGGGTCAGATGAGAACGTGCCGGACATAATTATTTAGACACTGTAGTCTTTGGTAATGCTGATAATCCTTTTTATCGCTAATTTGCTTGATTTTCAATTGTTCCGGAGCGACGATAATTCTATTATCACTGCACTGCGCTGATATGAACATATTATCGTCAATCTCTATGGAACGTTAGCAACAGCGTATTAATATGACGTCGCGTGACGTTTCGTGAAAAAAATAATCCTATCAAAAAAGCGTTACATTTAACTAAAAATTACAGTTTAACCTAAAAAAATATTTCAATAGAAAAACAAACATATTTCTGGTATATATTAATAACAAAATTAGCGATAAAAATACTATTAGTAATTTGTTTTGCTCGGATGGATTTCTGAGCTCGTATTCCATCTCGTGCTTTGCACTCGATGCAATACAAGCTGAGAATTCCATACTCGCAAAACAAATTACTAATAGTATATATTTATCGGTAATTTATACTTCTTGCCTTTGATGTGTACTGACCGATAAAGTCATTATCAACGTACTGGACCATATCAAGAATTTATTGGGTCAGTACGTCAGATGACATGCGCGAACCGAAGCGACGCGCATTAATCTGAATTGAAAGTAAAGTCATGAATGAATTATTTGCGACAACAAACAGTAAACAGTTTTGAAATTGTTCGTATATTGAAACAGAAATACAAGTTTCCCTATAACTTTTGATAGTATTTATGAAAAATTCATACCATGATACTGCGATAAAAACATCAGGCCATGAATCCAATACGTCGTTTTCGAGATGCTTTCATTCCCGGAATGACGTAACATCTTTTATGACGTTCCCGGCATTTTCAGGTTCACATACATTTCCGGTTTATTGCATTTCCAACACACACTTTGTAAATTCGTCAAAGAAATGCTTTCTAATTTGTAAATTAAGGGATTTTTACTTTCCCTGTGAAGATGAGTATTTGTTTTAAATGACGTGATTTTTATTTGAACATTTTTAAAGACATTTGTTCCAGTAAAATCGACGCAAATGAGACGAAATTTAAGTTCACTTCCAAACATAAAAAATCTTGTGTTATTCTGCAGACAGTGCAGTCATGTTACCGCGG
The DNA here is from genome assembly GCA_002080025.1 of Modiolus philippinarum. Classification (NCBI taxonomy): domain Eukaryota; kingdom Metazoa; phylum Mollusca; class Bivalvia; order Mytilida; family Modiolidae; genus Modiolus; species Modiolus philippinarum. The sequence goes on along the minus strand of MJUU01044162.1, from coordinate 21,629 downwards.
TTCTTAACTTCAAGCTTTGCAATAAAATAGAATGAAAATTTAACCACTGTTTACAACATTCTGTAAGTGGAACTTGTCAAGTAAGATATTGTTATTTACAGCAAGTACAAAGCGGAAGACGTCAAGCACCGCAACGTCACTATTATCACGTGACAAAGTGCTAAGATAAGTATGTTAGCCCGTAGTAGATCTGTATCTCGAAAACGCCGTATTCGCTATGATGGTTTGCTTTCTTCTAATGAACTGTCGCCAATTTTAAATGAAGACAAAAGGAAGCTTACCCCGTTACTACAAACCCCTACAATACTGAATTACGCAGGGTGTGTTCAGTGACAAGAAAGGCGCCATGCTCAAATGACGGTCTGTCTTTGACAAATTAATCTTCTCGGGTGATGTCCATTTGAAGCAATAATTACTTACTAGGATGCGGCATTGATTTTATGTTGTTTTATAGCAGTTGAATGGGGCTGTTTCCATCATTTGTTACACCATTTCCAACGAAATTAAAATGACAAGACGTGTCTTGTTCAAACCTAACGTACAGAAGGATGTGACGTCACACTACCCTGACGTCAGCAAGAATTGTGCACAATACAGTTTACGCATGAATTATTCTCCAAAGAAAGAGTTCCCTTTATTTTTTCAAAAGTTAAAAACGAAATTGCAATATTTGGAATTTCCCGATAAACAGAATATAGGACTTTTTGTTTTTGATACGGACTTTATCAGGTAGCATATCAGGTTCGCCCTAGCAGGCTCACCTGATATACTACCGTGATAAAGTCCGTATCAAAAACAAAAAGTCCTATATTCTCTATATATTCAATTTTTACCTCTCTCTCTCATATAGTCTTGTGGTTTTTACATAACGCTTCCTGTTGATTATATTCTTCGCAACTTTAAATGCCCTTTGAAGTTTACTGTAAAATCTTTCACTTTAAGTTATTTCAGTGTGAGGGCAGGCTTTTTCATTCACATCACTTTTACTAAATTTTCTTTTATGTCAGATACAACACCACAAAGCAGAATCAATACAACGCACGCCAATAAGCAGAGACAATACCACACAATTACAAAAACAGGAAAACAGCAAACATCTACAATGGCCAGGAACTACAATCACATGCCACAATTTACAAGCAAACTGCACCAGAAAAACAATAATGAAAACAAGAGACAAACATAAATAACGATAGGAACTCGGGATAGCCGGACTTGGTACCGGCACCAACAAACCACAAAGCAAAGACAATGCCACACAAACCACAAAACAGGAACAATGCCACAAAACAACCACAGGAATAAGACAACAAAACAAGCCGCAGCACACTATTTACTCATATATTATTTATATTTTAATTTATATTTGTACTTTAAACTGATCATGACATTTTCAGTGTATTCGGAGACCTAGCAGATTAACAAGATGGGAAATCGTCATGTCACCAAGGATTTAATTGTGTGTTGAAACCATTTATTTAGTGGCTACAACGCCATAGCTTGTTAATAAATGAATTGAAAAATCATTCATTTGAATATTGCTTTAATTCAATTTAATGGCTTTTTCAAAGCTACTCTTTCATCTCCATCACTTCTGATGGCATCAAGTCATCTGTAGCTGAGGAAATACGAACGATTATAGACATGTTAAAAAGCGGAGATGATATAATCTCATAGTCAGATTGGTGTCTCGTTGGTAATAGTCCATGCTTTGCAAATTGACTTTGAGGATTATTCGAGCACAGTATAAGAGAACAATTTTTGATTATCGCCCTGTACCAAGTTAGCTAAATATTTTACAAAAGGATATGGAGTAAATGAACATGAGACCATAACACATATGTTTATTCCAACTGCAATAATTTAATGAGCTGCATGGCCATTTCGGAAATTAATTCCTCATCAGCAGCACTAGAACCCAAACAAAGGAAATCCATAATTTCAAAAAATGTTTAAAATGCATAAACCAAACGAAATCCGAATAATTAGTAATATCAAATATTGTTGAGGACAAAACTACGATGGGGGAGTTAATCCTTAGGTTTTAGAATTTACATAAATTTAGATAATAGTTATTAAACAAAGTGTACACATGAGATATTATCTCATGTACAAGTACACATAAATATGAATGGTCAATGGAGAGATTATTTTAATTTCCATATCAAAAGGAGTTTATTTATCTGCTAACTGAATTAACTCCCCTTTGACCATATAACGCTAACTTGGTAAGGGAGATAATCCATAAATGATTCTTATAGTACGTTTGGTCTTATTCTTGCCTTCTCAAGATTTTGGTCTTTGAGTTAGTAATCTACCTTTATTGGGTTCATTTGTATGTTTATTATACTGAAGGGAAACGGGATAAAAGAAAGGGGAGTTTTTGGTACTCATAAACCGGTTTAACCCTACTGCTATCTCTTGCTTGTGCCGTTACCAAGTCCAGCTATCCCGAGTACCAAATGTTGTCTACTTTTATCTATTAATTATTACTTGTCAACGTTTTCCAGTACCAGGCGGGGAAGTGGTTGAAATAGAACAATAGAAATTGAGCTCTCGTTTAAATGAGGTAGAAATGTTACTTCTTGGATTGTTTACCATAGATGCATTATTATAAAAGTTATTTCCAATGATAAAAATACTTATATTTTTCATTCCTTTATTTTGAATTTATATGAAAACAACATAGATTGCCGCAGGTGAACGCATAGATGCATATACGATGCACAAATCGGCATAAAAAATCAAGTTAGTGTCTGTCTTTCAAAGTGGATCCCCAAAAAGGCAATCCTTAGATTTTGACCAAAATTTGTATACGGATTGCCAATATTATTGTTAATCCATGTGCAAATTTTTATATCCGCCCTTTGAAGCGTTTCTCCAGAATAAAAGTTCAAATACGATCGACTTTTTATCTCCTTTGCATTCTTTCTGAGGTTTCTTTCGGGAATCAACTTTGTATAAATAGGAAATTGTCAACAAATCTCTCTAAAAGAATACCAAATAGTAACCACCCTTATATTACGCCTCAAATACTAATTAACACGTGTCCGAAAATCTTGAAATTTAACGAAGTGAAAATACTTAAAAGTAATACATTCCCCTTTGATTGCCCCATATATTTATTTCACAGTGAGTACAAATCACTCGCAAGCTAAAAATACAATGAAAAGTCCATTTTCTCCCTACTTAAAAACTTGAAAAAAGTGGATCCTGAAAAAGGCCATATGCAGAAATCAATTTCATGTGGTTTATACGATGCATATTTATATATTTAATAATACTCCTTAATTTTTTTCCGCCCATGCCCTCTGAGGGTGGCTAGATCTTTTTCTTTATTATCATATTTTTGACCAACAGATAAGTCAGCGTTGGTTTAAAAACAATATTTTATGAATTAATCAACGACATTTATATATTTCTCATATATCTGTTCCGTACAGCGATTGTTGCAGCATAAGATACATAGTGTGTGAAATGTAAAAGAAATGCCGCAAATGTTAGAAATTTGATTTTCTTTACCGTGGCTGTGTCATCACACGTCTTGTTTATTTGAGGAGATGGCAGGTAAACAAATTTTCAGGGGAGACAATTTTTGTGAACTACTTCCCCGCCCGAGTACCACTCTCCCCATTTTTTAAAATCATCTGTGTCTGCTCCTACTGAAAGGTGCTAGCTTTGATTTTGGCACCAATCCGCGTTTATTTGACTCAAAATAGATGGAACTGTAATATATGAAATATAGGACATTTTGTTTTTGATACGGACTTTATCACGGCTAATATCAAGTGAGCCCGTTAAGGTAAGCTTGATGCGTTACGCCGTGATAAAGACCGTATCAAAAACAAATTGTCCTGTATTTCTTTTATCGGCAATTCACAAATTGATAAAAAGAACTCTAAAATAAATTGAAATTAGCCGAAATGTCGGTTTCAGCACGGTAAAAACACTCTTTATTACAACAATTAATATACATTCTTCATCAGTTCAACGTATGACACGTATGAATATGATGGCATTACAACGCGCTCGTGACTTGACAGTGACCCGTTATTTTCTATCTCACGGCCTGTTCATTGATACTGAGAATACCAGGCAATGCAGATCAAAGGAAATTCAGACGAATTACGGATAAAGATATCCTTTGTCTATCGCCCACGTCAAAGAATATATCATATCTATTACGAATTAAAAATGAATAGCAATATCAAATGCTAAATCTTTTTACATTTTTGTCAGTATGAATAATTTAAAAGATAAAAAAGTAGCGATTCGGATTATTTTATCCAACTTGTAAGAAATGTGAGCTGAAATTATGATAGAGCGTCACACTTCAAGTTCCAATCTTTGACGGCGATAAGTGTACTGGTTCTTTGACGGATCATATAAAACGATAAGTGTACTGGTTCTTTGACGGATCAATATGTAAAATGATAAGTGTACTGGTTCTTAAGGCCCTAATCATTCTAACTAAATTTGGAAAAGAAATAACTAAAGGTGTCTTTCTCCGAATAGCCTTTTCCAAAAAGTGTTGTTATCTTTTCCTGGATATGAACTCTCCCATCAAATGGAGGTACAAACACCCTTATCTCCCGGTTATCATTCGTACGTTTGGCTAAAACCCTGAATACATTTTAATTCTAACAAAATCAGTGCAGTGTCACAGTAAACCACAGTAAACAATGAGATGGTAATCTAAATATGTGAGTTTTATTAACTGTGCTCAGGATGAATAACACTTGCCGTGTTAAGTTGATATTCGGAACTGTTTATTTGTATTTAAATGCCGAAACCGAAAGGCAAAGCAAATGATTTTTTTTAAAAAAGCCTATACTGCATTCAATTGTCAAAATAAAGCTGCTGTAATAGTAAGAAGAATTAATGTAGTCATTTTGTTTCATACAAGTGGTGTTCCTTGTACCAAATAATGAAATACCGAAGTTACTGTAAATTTAGTTTCTGCATATGGCCATTTCGACAACTTATGTCTCTTCAGTGCAGATAAAATCTAAACAATTGGAAGACCATATATTATAAGACGTTTAAACTGAAAGAGAACAATATCTTAATATAATCTAAATGGAAAGCCAAAATCGGCTTACAACGGAGCTTTGTATAAAGGAGATAGTCCTTTGTTTTCAACAAAATTAATAAAAATTTAGATATTGCAAGGTTTCAAATAAAATCGGCGTTCGGGTCAAACAGGAACAAGAATCAATAAAACAAAGTTGTAAAAAATGACAGAAAAACATTTTCAAAGTCATTTAATGAAAAATCAAATTATTATTTTTCATTAGCAATCGTAGGTAAAGTACTTGTCGATTTATCTTTTTGGGCACAATTAAAGGGGTGATTGATCAAGCGAGAAGATATATCCAACTGACAGATAAACCCCTTTTCAAGTTCAGTATAATAATAATACATTTTTGGGGGGTTTAAACTTCAAATCCTCATCGAAAATTTTGATGCGCTTATGTTTGTACCGCTTATTTTGATTAGATGGCGTCAGAATTTTGAGGGGTAAAATCCACGATTTATAGGCGGAACCAATAGCAACTTGATGGCGCAGACGCATACCAAACTTCCTGTGATTTAAAAATCGATTTTAAATGCTTTTTGCTGAAGTTAGGAAAATCCATTTAACTTTAACTGTGATATATTCATCAAAACTTTTCCACATAGAGTTTTTGATTCATATCTTCAAAACTGAAGAACCGAGATATCTGAAAATAATAACCTGGAATCTTACCAGAAACTATAACAACACTCACTGGGGTCGAAGTGCGTATCGAGAATTTCCTGATTTACGTGAATGGCATTTGATTTCTATAGATGCGACTCGATGAAATGCCTTATTGGCGTTAATGTGCACCTTTTTGCAGTCAATTTGTTTTTAAACGCCAATAAGGTACTAAATCAAGTCGCATCTATAGAAATTAAATGCCATTCACGTAAAGCAGGAAATTCTCGATACGCACTTCGACCCCAGTGCAACTACGATAGAGAGAAGTATTGTATCTAATTTATATTGAGGACAGAAAATTAAGAATCAGCACCCATCCCCAAAAAATTGAGACTGACTTACCCCCTATATCAAAAAATGAAAAAAATATATACCTTTTTGTAATGAAGTGGAGGATGAACCCTATTTTTCACTAGCTGCAAAAATGTACAAAAGATGAGAAAGGAAGATAATGTTGCAAGAACTTAAACTAAGAAATTTTTACTTTTTAAGTCATATTGATAAATACATTTATATACTACTCAACAAAAGAAATGATACACAAATTTTATCAAAAATAATATTTTACTTTCTGGCAGAAAACCATAATTCGTAGAAAAGGGTACTATTTTTGCACATAAGAATTAACATTATGCCGAAAAATGTCTCTCATAATTTTTTAACCATCTCCAGTCACTGTCAAGGTAATCATCCGGAATTTCTGTTTGCAGACTAAATAGTGAGTATGTCCACATTTTTTTACCAAAGCCACCACATTTTTGAACCGGGTGACTTCAAGCCTTTGTTGCTTTGTCGACCATGATTTCTTCTAACCTATTTTCCGTTTTAACTACCGTTCTCACAAGTGTAAATCGCGTGTTATGCGATCTTGACGTTGCGACGTCTAACGGGACCTGCTGCCACGTGATTTATCCTTCTAATGGGAATGTTTGCTTTTGATTTATCAATATTCCTATGTTTGTTCATTGTTTCACATAACAATGAATTGAGAGGGCAAAATTCAAGGTCGACGATCTGACCGCGATAAGTCATTGTCAATGTTGATTATGGATTGAACGGGGCGTCAAAATGATACATGTTTTCCACTTTTTAAGACTGCAAATTGTTAACCTGATAAAGTGTCGAAATTATTGGCATCAAACAATTTAAATCATCCATCAGTTAAGGGCGAACTCGATCATTCGATCATTAGGCGAAAAACTACCATTCCGGATTTTCAGCGTATCTTTTTCGTTATTGATTTTAAAAAATGAAATAAACAAAATGTGTTTTGGCATTGAATGCATTATTTCACTAAAATAACAACTTTAAATTGCGAAATACAGAAATATTTTCAAAATTAACGGTGCATCGTTTCTTTTTTTTTTTATGAGTATAGTAAACAATGAACAATAACAACAAATTATTTGTGAACCATGTAGCTGTTTTTATTTCTCTAATTTCTAGCAAATTTAAATACCTCCTGATAGATTAGTTAGCGAAATAATAATCAACATGTGTGTAAATTTGATCTCAATTGGCGATTGGTTAATCATGTAAATGTCTCGTGTTAGTTTCTAGAAATAGTACATCCGGATGTTGATGAAATCATTGTCTGGCAAAATGGTATTTGTATTTTATGACTAAGGTTACTCAGTTTATTGATAATATGAACTTTTATCAAAAATATTATACCCAAAATCCCTTTCAATGAATGGTGCAATGATACACATAGCAACGATGATAGCAACAAAATGGCGGCATATTTGAGACTGGAGACTTACTTCAAATAAATTGGGTAGGAATTAGAGATTGTTTTCCGGTTTATTACGATAATTTTCGCACATCTCGATAGATAAATTTTCACATTTTAAAGTTGTCGGTAAACCTCTAACTTTAAAATGTTAAAATTTAACCATCTCGATGTGAGAAATATACGGGATAAACTGAAAACAATGTTGGGGACTATATATAATTTTATTTTATTTTATTTTATTTTTTTTTTTTTCAAACACTGATATTTTCTTTTCAACTGATAAACAGGATTAATGTCTAAGCATATTTTTATTTTGTCAAAATCATTGTATTCACGTGGTTGTACAATAAAATTATTTGTATTTTGTATTTGTGTCAATCAGTGCCCAAACACGCATCTGTTTTGAATAATGCTATAAATGATAATAAGCGAAAATGGAGCTGGTACCAAGGATAATGTTTTATATGATTTTCGAATATCATAACCCTATGTTTATTTATATAAAACTAATAATAAGATACATTCTTCATAGAATTAGTTTTCTGGTTATAACTGCTTATGAAATCATCGTATTAGAAAACTGTGATACACCACAGTGACCATCTGCTGCTACACAATGTTCAATCTGTTGCCATGTCCAATTTTTTTTAATAAATGTCTACAACCAGCTTTGCAAAAAGCAACGAAAAATTTCTCCCAAAAGATTAATGAAGCAGTTAAAGGATCTATGTTCATTCATTTTGTAACCGAATTTCCATTTTCAAATAGCAATAAATTTAAGTTCAGATGAGATCATCGCATAAAGCATACATGATTCATTTACTACAATAAATAACAAAAATATTAAGATCAGACTGATTGTTTCAAATATTCTCAAATATAATTTCAAGTAATAAATGATTTGTTACCGAATTTAGTAAACCATGGGCCGATTAAACTAATTTTATGGCGACCAGACATTACTCGGTTATTTTCTCCGGCATACGAACTCATTTGTTGCACACTGCCTCATTAGAGCTAAATTTTGTTAAATTGCTTTAAAATTTCTATAGTAATGTAGCTTAATGTTGGACATAGACTGGGGAGAAAAACCAAAATTAATTAAAAAAAACGTATATGATTTTGAAATATACAATAATGATTGCACTTATGTAAAGTCATTATTGACAAAACAATTTATGTAAACCTTTCTCAAGCCGATCCCATATATGTCAACTCTAAAAAAATCTTACGAAACAAAACTTGTTATATCGGAAGTGCTGTCAATATTCATCGAAGAAGAATTTCTGTCCAAGGTTGACCGCGGTCACTCAATTCATAACTACATTAATGGAACAATCTTTTCCAGACAAATAAGATTAAGGACTGTCTGGAAAACTTAATAAAAAAGCGATCAATGTCTGCGAGGGAAATTGCTTCAGTTGTCGTCTGCTGCGATCGTTTTTGTTGATTAAAGGAAAGAGTACACCATTAATAGATATGTTGTAGATATATTGAAAAAGGTCAAACGCTTGGCTTCTAAGAAATGGTGCCACGCTGTCTGAAGCCATTATTCTTGGTAGTCAAAGATAAATCGTGGGCGAGAGGTTATTAGATTTGATCTTGTATTGATCATATTATCAGTATAAACATTTTCTGTATGAATAAAACAAACAAGATAATGAAAGTTTTTTTTTTTAAATTGATAAATATTTATACAATTTTTGAAATTATGGCATATCGTTTATCTTTAATAATCTTGCAATTTCCATTGCCAATCCACACTCGTATTTCTATCTAGGAAGGATGACTACTTTCCCTTGTATGGTGTTCCTTCATGTGGCATATGTTGCCAATGAATTTGACGCCACTATTTCTTTTTAAAAACAACGAAGCAACTGGGGAAAAGATAAAAATCTAAAATCAGCCAATACCAAGACAAGACAAATGGAGATAACATGACAAGATAAAACACATTCATCATTCAGATTTAATGTATTTTTGGTACTTATAAATGAAACTTTGTTTCTCTAATTTCTGTCCTATTTCCACGTTTCCCGAAAAGTTGGAGAAATACGTTTCTCCGATTCTTAGCGTGTTAACCCAATTGGTTAAAAATACGTATTATTTTTAATCCACACGTTGGTTAAATTTCTGCGTGATGTTTCCCGCAACGTTTCATTTCATTCATAAAGTCTATTGTGACGTCATCGTTACTAGGCTTTCCCATAGCGCGACCACTGTTGACAACCGCGTGCTGAACCATTGAATCTGCACCAAAAACACAGTAAAAGTCATTGGAGAAACAATACATCCTTCCGTTTGCTCGTGGATTACGATATTTCGCCATTCTTGATAGTTAAATTTCCGATTTTAACATG
>MJUU01044161.1:51474-62019 GCA_002080025.1 Modiolus philippinarum | reverse complement strand
GCAAATCTTGTGGACGCAACTCCTCAGAAACTGATAGTCCGAATTCATTCTAATTATACAGGATTGTTAATCGTTATATGTAATAGATCATATCACATCGCCATTTTGATTCAGCAAATTATAAGGGAGTTATTGGACTTTATCGACTTAATGCATACTACAACATAGGGAGACTTTCTGGACACATCTCTTTATACTCCAGTTAAGGGATTTTGCTGAAATTTTGCTTAGCTATTTGCCACCTAATGCAGTTGATCATATCCTGCCACATTTTGATTCTCAAAATTTTACATGAGAAATGGGACTTTATTGACTTTTCTGCGGAGGCGGGGGACATAGCTACGCGTAGCAATCTTGTTTTTAGTGGACGGATCATTTTAAAAATTTTAGTATGATGTTTCTTTGCACATGCCTAAGCCCTGGTTATTATTTCATGTTCCATGCCCCACCCTTTTCAGAAAAGGGGACCAAAGAGGGTAAATCAGGTGTTTTCACATATTTGACTGTAGAATCTTTACTATTTATCGGATTTTGAAGGGGTGTCTTTCAGTGTGCTCCTAAGCAAATTTCCAATCTGTTGTGTGTCAACTGATTTCACGTGGCATGTACCATTGATGAGATACATGTAAATGGGACCCAAAAGGGGCAAATTTCAAAAATTTTATTTTTTCATTTTTAGTCCGATTTTGATGCATTTTTTTTGCAATGGATTCCTTATGAAAAATTGATTTGGTGCAGCACCATCAGATTTTTGATAACTCTTTTCCTTTCTGAACTATGCGGGACCAACGGGGCCAAAATTGCAAACATGCAGATAAACTAAAATTATTATTTTTCATCGGATTTAGATGGATTTTTTTCTTTGGATTCCTTTAGTTTTAAGCTTTCAGTGATATTTCAATGGATTTGGCATAGCTCTTTTTGTTTCCAAGCTAAAAGGGGGTCAAAGGGGCCAAAATTGCAATTTTTGGAAATATGTGAAATCTTTATTTTTAATCAGATTTTGATGGGATTTTTTTCTTTGGATTTCTCTTGATGTAATTAAATAAGATTTTAGTTGGTAGTCTATAACAATATAAATATTGAGAGGAGCTAAAATACCGTATAAGTGGTTTTTTTGCGGGACGCAAATTCGCAATTTCTTTCAAAATTGCTGGATTTTATTTTCGCGACTTCAGACTGGTCGTGAATAAAGCGAAAATAACTGCTTATACGGTAGTTGGATTGAATAGACCTGGATGATTTGCTTTGGAATCTGTTACATTTCAATAAAGCAAAAGGAATTATTGAACAAGCTGATAAAACGTTTGAAAAACATTGAAATAAATAATACAGGAATGTAAACTACACAAAGACAGCAAAGAAGAATTACAGGAAATTCTTACATGTAAATATTGTATTTTGATCATGTATACTTTGTGTATCTTAATCTGTACATTTGTATAAAGATTGTGTATTTTACAGCTAAGTCTACAGGATCTGAATGAACATGCAGATGTATATAATCCATACAGTGATGGTGGAGCCTTCAAAAACATCAAAGTATGTATAGCTATCAAATTGTACCAAGTATATGTAATTTTCTACCACTATTCGCTTCAACACTTTTCGACCTTTGCCCTTTCTTCAGTCAAAAATTCTTTTCTTCACAGTATACTGGTAGCTCCTAATATCATGATATGTAGCTTAGTAGAAACGGTGACATCACAATTAAAAATTTAGTTGAAATGAATGTGCACCACGATATAATGGAACCCACGACATTATGACAACCTTCTATACATGGTGATGCTTATTGCTTCTTCTTTCACTTTATTGTGAAACTAACTACCTGTAAGTTACTTTATGGTGTAAAAATTGAATTTGTAAAATGTCCCTGAAATCTAGTGGACATCTTTGAAATCTCCACAGTTTCAAAAAACATAAAATGATAAAGTGTCAAACATTTATAAGGGATTGTCTTATTTAAACTTTAATTGCTTTAGGGTTTGGAAGCCGGGGTTTACCTACCTCTGGAAAAATGCAGTTTATGACAAAAGAAGTGTTGAAATTCCCATTTTAATAGATGGTGGACCTTCTTTACTTACTTCTTGTCAGATTGAGGTTTTTACTGCAGATTTTATCCAACAGATAAATCTATGCTAAAACATTGCATAAAAACTACAGTATTAGGCCTTTCCAAAAAAAATAATTTGTTTCTCAAGCCATTTCCACTATTTTTTTTTCTTTGCATTTATGACTTAATGATCAAAATCTTACCAAAACCTTAAGTGTTTGTCCCAAAATTTTTGTAATTAAACTCAGATGAAGCAGAGAAATGTGTCATAAAAGTGAAATCTAAATTGCACTTCAGCATGTTCAGTGACAAAAAAAAAAACATTTGCCCACATCTGATTACAAATAAAAAGGCTTGAGAAACAAACATTTTTTTGAATGGCCTTACATGTGTTGAATATTGTGATCTGTGAAAGTTTTACACACCAGAGCCAGTAAGTCTTGCTCCATTTTGAAAAACAGCAAACTGCTGTTGAATTTTCACAAAAGTATATGATGTCCAAAATTTAAAAAAAATGGTAAATCATAATTTCTATCTAACATCTAATGCAGCCGGTTCATTACTACCTCGGAAATAAGAGATTTAAGATGGTAATATATTTAGTAGAAATCAAAACATTTCAAAATAGGAGGTTTAATTATGTATTATTTTTAGCAGTAATTAAAACATAGTAATATATTACTTGACAAATTTGGTTGAATTTAGTTAACATGAATATTATTTTGTTAATATACAATAATTCTTTTATTCCAACTTGTCATGAAAAGAAGGAAAACAGTTAAGTTTAAGTTAAGGAGGCTCACTCCTGATGTTGTTTATATCAAGGATTTCTTGACACCTATTTATATAATCTCTAACATTGTTTCCAGTTTATTACGTATATTTCTCACATCGAGATAGCTAATTTTTAACATTTTAAAGTTCGAGGTTTATTCGAGAACTTTAAAATGTGAAAATTTAACTATCGAGATGTGAGAAATTGTTGTAATAAACCGGAAAACAATTTTAGAGATTTTTTTCTCTAATTTCTACTCAATTTATTTGAAGTAAAGCCATCCCCGTAGTCTCCAGTCTCAAGTATGGTGCCATTTTGTTACTAGCATCGTTGCTATGTGTATCATTGCGCCATTCATTGAAAGGGGTGTTGAATATAATAGTTTTGATATAATGTCATATTATCAATAGATTGAGTTATCTTAGTCATAAAAATGCAAAAACCGTTTCGCTAGACAATGATGCAGATGTTAATTTCATCAACATCCGGTTGCACTATTTATAGAAACTGACACGAGACATTTACATGATTGACCAATCGCCAACTGAGATCAAGTAATACCCATGTTGATTATCATTTCGATAACCCATTAGTCAGGAGGTGTTTATATTTGCTAGAAATTAGAGAAAAATTGATTAAGCATTGTAGACTTAATAAAATGGTAAAAAGAAATATATAGGTCCGATTAAAAATTTGGTTGCAAAAAGATTTCTCTGGATTTTCCCTTAATTTAACATTAGGACTATTTTTTGTCTAAAAGCTAGGAAGTTATATCAAGAATTTTATGAAAACTTGTCAGGTGTCTTAATTTGACCTATAGAAGACATTCATGAAATAAAAAGTGGGATGCATGTGCAAAATTCTATAGGCCATTGAGCTGGAGGGAAACCACAGGAGTTGCGAAATCTGACACAAATTAAAAAATTATAAAAAATATGACGAGTGGGCCACCTTAAAAATTTGAATGTGATGTAATAAATACTACAAGATACTAATGTCCTATTCTAGTTAAGTCTGTGCATAATATAATTTACTTATTTATTTTCAGTCATTCATGGAAGACCAGTTTTCAGTACAGATACCTTCTGTCGTTTCCCCTTGGACAAGTTTGGAGAAGATAGTGAAAGAATTTGAAGGCAAAATTCACAAAGTGAAGGATGTGTCAGAACTCAGTAACCTTGACCTTGACAACACTGCTAACTTAATCATTGTATCCCTCAAACCAGTACAAGGATGTAGCAAAGAAAGAGAAACATTTGCTGAAAATGGTAGGTAGAATTAAAGGCTGATTGTGGAGTTAGTATCATGTCTATGTAAATGGCTTTGGCAATAATCTCTTGGGTTGTTAAATTGAACTGTTATATTTTATTCTCTTATGATGCACGCTAATTAGCTATTCCTTGCACAAATAGTTATTTGTGGTACACAACAAGACTTACATATGAACTTGTTGAATCTATTTTACTGGAATTTCATTAGTCGAGCTCCAAATAATAACGCATCACGTGTAATGTGCTATTACTTTTTTGACGGTTTCATTCAAACAAAAACAGCTGTTCGGCACTAAAGATTTACTGCATTTATTTATGAAAATCATAAGAGAAATAGTTTTACCAACTTGAAAGAATTGTATATTGCTGGATATCAACTCTTGTTATGTAATTTCAAATATAATAAACTCCCCAAAAGCTCTAGTTGATATTCATCAATATACAATTCTTTCCCGTTATTAAAACTATAAATATACAATGTATTTGACAAAATTTGATTGGATCATATGACAAATAAATAATTGCACTTTTTTCACTGAAATCATGTGACATGACGACAACGCTGGGCGACAAACTATTGTCACCCTCAACAACCCTATTGTCTTGCCAGGAAAAGGAGACATCTTATTTTCAACCAAAACAACCCTATTGTCTTGTCAAGAAAGGGAGACAACCTATATCAGTCATAAGGTAAAACAAATATGCTGGATTACATGTAAAATCAGCAATAAAAAATGATAAAGGTGGTATGCCTTGATTAGATCCTACCCATTTAACAATGTCTTGGTTCAGTGCAGTAAAATGTTTAAAATATAATAAAACAATTATGTTGCTCTGCTGAATTAAACATCAAGATTTGTCAGCCCTCAGGAAACAACCCTCCTCATGTTGATTAATTAGGATCTTTACCTCAACAGTTGGGCATAATTATATAATATAAACTTCATCCAAACTCATAAATAGTCAATTCATACTGATTAAGTACAATATATCTTAGTGTTTAGAAGCAGGTAGATGTGGGACAATCATACATATTTAATATGTAACTTGATTAGTATTGGATCCTCTTTTTATGACGCCTTTACTTGTCTCTATCATCCATTTACATGTTATTCTTTTCTGTCTTAGTCTGTATATTGCTAGTATGGATTAGATAGACTGTATATTTTTGAAGTGGAAAGCTGAAAGGTCAAGGTCATAAGTAAAACATGATATAATCAATACACCTCATTGAATCCAGTATACTGTGAAAGTATTTTTATTGGTTGACATCAATTTTGTGGTTTTCATAAATACATATAGCGGGTAATTATACCCCACGCAACGAAGTTGCGGAGGGTATATAGTTTTTGACTGGTCCGTCAGTCCGTCTGTCTGTCATCAAGTGGGTACACTTTTTGTCCGGATAACTCCTCCTACAGTTTTTAAGCTAGAAAGTTTTTATTTTGCAGGTTGATTGTGCACATATCAAAGATGTGCATACTACTTGGATTTTGATTTTTGATAATTTTTCAGCAAACTACACATTGTTGAACTTTGTAATTTTTATGCATTGTATTGCATATAGGGTACACCATTTGTCCGGATAACTCCTCCTACAGTTTTTAAGGTAGGAAGTTTATATTTTGCTGGTTGATGGTGCACAAATCAAAGACGTGCATGCTACTTGGATTTTGATTTTTGATAATTTTTCAGAAAACTACACATTGTTGAACTTTGTCATTTTTATGCATTATATTGCATATAGGGTACATTATTTGTCCAGATAACTCCTCCTACAGTTTATAAGATAGGAAGTTTACAGGATACTCAATTTGTCCGGATAAATTCTGCTACAGGTTTTAAGATATTTTACAGGATGATTGTTCATCTGTAAGAGATGTGCAAACTACTTGGATTTCAATTTTTTTGATAATTTTGAGATAATGCAGGATTATCCTAAATGTAGGGGCGTGGGGTATGTGAGCTTGCTCACTAAGGTTCTTTAATTTTCGCAGTTGCCAAATTTCGCGATTTATTCCGACAAGAGGGGAATTTAATTTTAGCGGTCATCAATTTTCTCAGATGGAAAATTGTGTACAGGACGAACATGTATATACTGACTTTTTTATTCGCGGTATTAATTTTCACACTTCCATAAGTCTCGTGAATATAGCGAAAATTAGAACCTAGCTGAAAATACCCGCTATGGTATCACTATTTTGTGGGTGCTTAAATTTGTGGTTTTGAATTCTTTTTATTAAAACTCTGTGAAAAGTGCATTTAATTGGGAGCTTAATTTTGAGGTTTTAATGAACCACGAAATCCACCAAAATTCGAACCCCACGAATGATAGTACCTTCACAGTATTTTACAGAAAAAAGTCAAGGTAAAGTAATATATAAGCAGCATATAATAGAGCCACCATAGATGGAAAAGTTTTCTTCAGCTATGCAATTTAATTTATTTTTATTATTCTGAGTACAAAGGTAAAACTTGTAATTTTGCAAACAGCACCTTGAGATAAGAATAGGACTGCATTTATAGATACATGTAATTGTAACATTAATAATTTACAGATGTCAAAATGGCAGAGGTGACCAAACATTTAACCAAACGTGGTGCAAAATTCACTGCAATGTACACTGGAAAGACTGCTACAAAGGTAACTGATTTCACTATTATGCTGTTGCAAAGAATGATTTGAAATAGACTGGAATGAGATTAATAAAATAGCATACATGTATATAAAAACATAATTTGCAATTTACCAACTTTGTTTCCATACTTTAAAATTTTCACTCAATCAAGATCACATGACACCAGACAAGTCCTCACATTAACTGGACAAACCCTTGTAAATCAACACTCTGGCATATGAAATCTATTGAGATATAAAACTAAACAAAGAGACACATAAAAGGTCATATTGATAAAGTTCACTAAAGTTGAAGTTTGGAAACCATACTGGTCAAGATAAAATATTTTGTTTAGTTTACATTGGAAACCTCTCTTGTTTTTCCGGTCTAGAGTTGCTTCCCTTTTAATGAGTGTGTAAAAGGTGAAGTCAAATTATGGAACTCTGGTTTAATTTGCAAATGTTCTATCTGCTAAGATCAAATATTGGAAAAGTTGTCTAATTATCATATCAAAGTTAATCCAATCAACTGATATTTGTAACTGGATTATAACTAATCTGTGATGATCACATAATCAGAAAATTTATATAAACTTCACTAGTTAAAACATTTTGTTAAAATGTTTTTCACTTAGATAATGAAGTCCAATACAAATGAAACATGATGTTTTTTTTCAGACCTTGGGTGTACAAACTGGTGTGAGTCGTAGACTTCAGGCAGTGAACCAGTTCCAGTGTGATAACTGTACCTTTGTCAATGTTACTTGTGCAGCGAGAAAATCTCCATTGTACTTTTATATGAGAAGTGTACAGATCTTTGCTGAGACAGATGAGAAGAAGAAAAATCTGACAACAAAAATCATCACCCTTACAGATGATGGGACCACATGTGACAATGACACAGCAGTGTATGTTGGGCCATAATAAGAAAAATTCTTGATTCTCATCATTTCAATTTTTGTAGCCCCACTCAGAATAATATGATATTGATGCTCATGTTTGGACATTTTCTTTGAAATTAACAACATTATTCACCTGAAATATAAAAAGCCAAAACTTAAATTCCCCCTTCCACCCTTTGTTAGCTCACCTGGCCAAAGGCCATGTGAGTTTTTGCCAACACTTGGCGTCCGCTGTCCGTCGTCCATCGTCGTCCGTAAACTTTTCACATTTTGACTATCTCCTCTGAAACCACTGGACCAATTTTTACCAAACTTTACAGGAATGATGTATGGAAGGTCCTTCACAAAGATTGCCAAAAATCCGATCTGCCAAAAAACATGGCCGCCAGGGCCGAACATAGTTTAACATGGGACCCTATGGGAAAATGCACATTTTGGCTATCTCTTCTGAAACAACTGAACAAAACTGAACCAAACTTTACAGGAATGATGTATGGAAGGTCCTTTACTTAGATTGCCGAAATTTTTCCGATCCCCCAAAAAACATGGCCGCCAGCGCAGATCATAGTTTAACATGGGACCCTATGGGAAAAGCATATATTTGCTATCTCCTCTAAAGCTACTGAAGCAAATTGAACCAAACTTTACAGGAATGATGTATGGAGGTCCTTTATGTAAATTGCTAAAATTTTTCCAATCTGCACAAAAAACATGGCTGCCAGCACGTAACATAGTTTAACATGGGAACATATGGGAAAAGCATATATTTGCTATCTCCTCTGAAGCTACTAAAGCAAATTGAATCAAACTTTACAGAAATCATGTATGGAATGTCCTTTACTTAGATTACCAAAATTTTTCCGATCAGCTAATTACATGGCCGCCAGCTCAGAACATAGTTTAACATTGGACCCTATGGGAAAAGCATATATTTGCTATCTCCTCTGAAGCAAATTGAACCAAACTTTACAGAAATGACGTATGGAGGGTCCTTTAAGTAGCTTGCCGAAATTTTTTCCGATCTGCTAAAAAACATGGCCGCCAGCACAGAACAAAGTTAAACATTGGACCCTATGGGGGAAGCTTATATTTGTTATCTCCTCTGAAGCTATTGAAGCCAATTGAACCAAACTTTACAGGAATGATGTATGGAAGGTCCTTAAAGTAGATTGCCGAAATTTTTCGGATCTGCTTAAAAACATGGCCGCCAGCACAGAACATAGTTTAACATGGGACCCAATAAGAAAAGCATATATTTGCTATCTCCTCTGAAGCTACTAAAGCAAATTGAATCAAACTTTACAGGAATGATGTATGGAATGTCCTTTATGTAGATTACCGAAATTTTCCAACCTGATAAAAAACATGGCCGCCATAGTTGCCAACCTCCGACACTGAAAAATCATGTCATGACATGACATGATATACCAAAAAGCGTGTGAAAACGCGTGACGTACTTTTGGATTATTGTACAAAATTTATATACATTGTGTAAAAACCAATTTACCAATATAAACTCCCGTTGTATTCAACATTTGCCTGTTTTGTTGATTTTAGAACAACCTGACNAAGCAAATTGAACCAAACTTTACAGGAATGATGTATGGAAGGTCCTTTACTTAGTTTGCCGAAATTTTTTCGATCCGCCAAAAAACATGGATGTCATCGCAGGGCATAGTTTAACATTGGACCCTATGGGAAAAAGCATATATTGACTAACTCCTCTGAAGATACTGAAACAATTGAATCAAAGTTTAGAGGAATGATGTATAGAAGGTCCTTTACTTAGATAACCAAAATTTTTTCCAATCTACCAAAAAACATGACTGCCAGCGCAGAACATAGTTTAACATGGAACCCAATGGGAAAAGCATATATTTGTTATCTCCTCTGAACTACTGAAGCAAATTGAACCAAACTTTACAGAAATCATGAATGGAAGGTCATTTACTTAGATTACTGAAATCTTTTTTTTTGATCGGCTAAAAAACATGGCTGCCATTGCAGCATGGGAACCTATGGGAAAAGCATATATTTGCTATCTCCCCTGAAGCTACTGAAGTAAATTGAACCAAACTTTACAGGAATGATGTATGAAAGGTCTTTTATGTAGATTGACGAAATTTTTCTGATCTGCTAAAAAACATGGCAACCAGCACATAACATATTTTAACATGGGACCCTATGGGAAAAGCATATTTTTGCTATCTACTCTGAAGCTACTGAAGCAAATTGAATCAAGCTTTACAGGAATTATGAATGGAAGGTCCTTTATGTAGATTGCCAAAATTTTTCCTATCTGCTAAAAAACATGGCCACCAGTGTAGAACATAGTTTAAAAACATGGTACCGTATGGGCAAAAGCATATATTTGCTATCTCCTCTGAAGCTACTGAAGCAAATTGAACCAGACTTTATAGGAATGATGTATGGAAGGTCCTTCCCATAGATTGTTGAAAAGTTAACGATCCCATAAAAAAACATGGCTGCCATCACTGAACATAGTTTAACATTGGACCCTAAGGCCATACAAAAATAATGATTAGATTCTCAGGCCATTTTTCTGAAAAAATGATGAGGCAGGGAGGGAGAAGATTTTTATTTTTATTGGTTCAAAATCATGATGAGGCATCTTTTTACATTACTGAAATGCCCAAAAAGTGATGAGGCAGGTGATTTTTATTTTTTTTTATTTGTAACTTGGATAAAAAAAGTTAAATTAAGTCTCAGAAAAAGGATGAGGCAGGGGCCTGAGAAGCTAATGTATTTTTTTATTTTGCCTAAGGGAAAATGACATTTTCATTTTCTCCTCTTATACCACTGAAGCAAATTCGACCAATCTTTACAGTAAGGATGTATGGAAGGTACTTCACAAAATTTGCTCATTTCATTTCGATCTGACAAAAGACATGGCCTCCAGTGCA
>MJUU01044161.1:32305-51428 GCA_002080025.1 Modiolus philippinarum | reverse complement strand
TGTATAGGTCCTTTGCAAAAATTATTCATTTCAATAGGATCAGACAAAAAATGCGGGTGCTAATGAAGAACATGGCTAAACATTTGACCCCATTGGTAAGAAAACATCATTTTTAGTCATGTATGGCAAAGAAGCATTTTGTCAGGTGAGCGATACAGGCTCAGTCTCTGAGCCTCTAGTTGTTAAATTGTTGGATGAGAATCAAGAAAGTATTCTATAGTGGCCTTATCTTCATTATGGAAGTTGTCAAGTCTTTCAATATATAGATTTAATTATTAAGAAATCAGTACACTAAAGGAATTTAAATTTTTCCATTGTAAATATCAGTTTGCTGTTATTATTAAATTAAAGCAAATAATCATGTGACAAATTTTTATACTCAACTTTGTAGACAGTAGACAGAGTTTGACAGGTTTATCTTTATGATAAAATTTGACTGTTTGGATTTTCCTGCAGCGAAATGAAAAACGCCAACCTTTCTACGTCATGAAGAATTGAGTTGGCAATTTATGACTTTTAAAATGTGGCATTTCCTTCTTGCTGCACTTTCATAGGTTGTAGCTATTATCAAATAGCATCTAGTAGGGACCTTTCTTTTTAAGTACACAGTAGGAATTTTTATTTTGATCTATATTTCACTATGATTCCAATCGTCATTGCAAGGTCAGATCTCAGTGGTCGATGTAATGAAAAGCAAGGTAGTTGTTTCTCACTATAAAATGCTTCTTGTCAATTAATAAGCTATGAGGTAAGATAGTGCAGTATATAGTGGAGTATAATTCAGTGACAACTTGTTTTTCAGTTTAAAAAATTGGAATTGTAAGAAATAAAATTAATTTTGAAGGAGTTTATTGATGTGTAAGGGCATGCTTTCACTCAAATCTAACAAAAAATCCTGACTTCATTCAGTTTGTGAGTGAGTTTGCTTCCTTTACACATAGATGAACTCCTCCAAAATTACTCTTGTTGCTTTGTTTCCCTCCAAAATATGGCATCTAAAGATATTGACATTGAAATTTATGTTGATGATGTAAAATATTTTCTTACAACTTGTATGTATAGATAAATGTATGAATCATTTCTTGGCATGCTTTACTGATTGTTAAACACTAGGGGAGATTGGTCGAAGTTTGACCAGTGAAAAAAAATGCACCCTTTGAATGTGTAGTGACTGTACTGGTTTCCAGTACTTTTTTTTACGCTAGGTACAATATCTGCTCCAGTTTCTCCCACCTAATCTGTTTAATTGGAGAAAAAAATCTGCATATTCTGATGTTTTTTGACAAAAATTGACCAATAATCACACTGTGGGGAAGTTCGACCAGTGTATGGGTAAATTCGACCTGATGTTTTCAATGAGTCAATATTTCAAATGATCACATAAAAAACACTTTTCAAATGACAAAAGAAAAATTAAATGCAATAGATAACTCTTTCCCCTTAGAGAAATACCGTCCATGTACTGAATGTGTAGAACTTTCCCACAGGCCTTTCCACTGAATATCAGTACGTTTCGACCACTTGTCTTGCTATCATCCAAGCTTCGTGTGGTATTATGTAGGTAAACTCCTGTACAGTTAAAACATTTACGGATTCGAGTAGAGTTATAGAAAAGGGTTCAGAATTATTTTACCATTTATATAATAAATTGACAAAGTTTATTAAAACTTCACTGGATTCCAGTCGAACTCCCCCCTTGATCGAACTTTGATATGTCTCCTCTAGAGTCATCTTGTGATGGACAGTACTCTTAAGTACAGAGAGTACATATTTAATTACTGTTACCTATATGTTATACTGTTCTTATATGTTATACTGTTCTTATATTGTATTTTCTGTACAGAGTGGATTGTTCGTCATTTTATCTTACTTTAATTATCTGTGTGTATACTTGATGTTTTATGTTTGTAATGGACCATGTGATAACTGAATTTTTTTTTCTTTTGTAGTTTAAAGTTGAAAACTCCAACACTTGTTGAGGGCTTAAATTTCTCACTTGAGTAAGTAAATATAGATATAACAGAGTAAGGCTTTAATACATACATGTACGTGTGGATTTTAAAATGACAAACAAAAAAACAGAAATTGCAGCATATTTTAATTCGACAGCCAATGTGTCTTCAGTGCAGAAAAAAAAAACCAATACATGTGTAAAACCAAAAATCCAATATTGAGGTCTACTGTTTGATTATGTTCATGACGGAATATTGTTGAGGTCCAATATCTTGGTATTATAAAATGACATTTTGAAGTAAAAAGCTGGAATTCAACAATTCTCATCAAGTTTTCACACAAGATAATTGTACCTGCATTTTCTAGTGTGTGTCTATTTCTTGCTATGTTTGCAGTTCACAATCGAACAGGAATTTTAGGTTACGTGTAAATTTTACTGTCCATTGATATGCATTACATAAATAAGTAAAAAGTGAATTTAAAACACTGAATATTTTTCTGTCCTGTTTTAAATGCAAGAACAAAAGGCAACACGAAAATTACCCCATATATGGTATATAGGCAAATTATGACATTAGAATGCAATGGCTTGAAATATAACAATGACTTCTTGTATAAGGACTAAGGATGGATGGAATCTGTCACTATACAATATTTATGGTTGCTTCTTGTATCAAAATTAGCCCTGAGTTTATTTAGGCCTAAGAAACTCCTGTCTTAAAGTGTATGATCCCATCATTTACAAGACACACAATTAGAGATGTCAGATAAGGTTCAATATCCTGCCATGTTATTTTAAATTGTAACTAATTTTACACTCCTATGTTGACAAGCTGGTAGTGTTATTATACCCCCACTCCGAAGGAGGGGGTATACTGTTTTACCTCTGTCCGTCAGTCATTCCATCATTCCGTCCGTCCGTAACACATATTTTTGTCGCATTTTTCTACCACACATGACAGCCACTTGATATTTTGTATGATGCTTTAGTATGGGGTCCTATACTGCTCCTCCCCTTTTCGGCCATATCGGATCACCACTTCCTGTTTACCGACTTTGTGCCTTTTTCACTTTCATTTTCAAAATTGTGACTTTTCGTCGCATTTTTCTCAGCAACTACACATGAGAGCCACTTGATATTTGGCATAGTGCTTCAGTATGGGGTCCTACACTGCGCCTCCCCTTTTCGGCCATATCAGATCATCACTTCCTGTTTACCGACTTTGTGCCTTTTTTCTTTCATTTTCGAAATTGTGACTTTTCGTAGCATTTTTCTCAGCAACTACACATGACAGCCACTTGATATTTGGCATGGTGCCTCAGTATGGGGTCCTATACTGTGCCTCAACTTTTCGGCCATATCGGATCACCACTTCCCGTTTACCGACTTTGTGCCTTTTTAATTTCATTTTCAAAATTGGACTTTTTCATCACTTTTTTTCTCTGCACCTGCATATCACAGCCACTTGATATTTGGTATGGTACTTTAGTATGAGGTCCTATAATATGTCTCCCCTTTCAGCCATATTGGATTACCACTTCCTGTTTACCGACTTGGTGTGTTTTTTACTTTTCATTTTCAAAATTGGATTTTTTGCCACACTTTTCTCAACAACTGCACATGACAGCCACTTTATATTTGGTACGGTGCTTCAGTATGAGGTCTTATACCGCGTCCCCCCTTTTCAGCCATATTGAATCATAACGTCCTATTTACCAAGTTTGTGCGTTTTTCCTTTTCATTTCCCAAATTGAACTTTTTTGTCATACTTTTTTTCTCTGCAACTGTGTAAATGCTTGTAATGTGTCCACACTTGTATTGTGTCCACGCACACTTAATTTTGCACTTGCAATATTGATTCAGGGTTCAATGAGCGGGGGTATAACTGGCTGCCATTCAGCTCTTGTTAATTATTAATGCAGTCATTCATATTTCAGAGACTTTACCTGTCCAAATTCTAATATTGCCCTTTCCACCACCTTTGCTTCTTTTCTGATTAAAATTGGTGTCTATTATGCTAAATTATGCTATTTAGCCCATTGCTAGTCATTATCTGTAATAAAGTAAGAAATTTATAAATTTGCTTTTAAACTGCATACGTTTGTACAACTCATAGTCTAAGCACAGTCTCCAATAACTAGCAGAAACAATTATCAAATAGAGAACAAATGCTTCAAAATCGAAATGTGTAAACATCCCTTCGACACAACAGCTACAATAACCTGACATTTTTTTTTTATTTTTACAGATGGCACATTGTAAGGTATAACATCCCTGAATACTGGAGTGTAATCAACAATACTGTTTATACAGTGAAATGTAAACATCCCTCCAACACATCAGCTACAATAACCTGACATTTTTTTTATTTTTACAGATGGCACATTGTAAGGGATAACATCTCGGAGTACTGGAGTGTAACCAATAATACTGTTACAGTAAACTGGAATAAGAACAGCACTAAAATACAAACTACTTCCCCTATGGCAATTACTAACTTGATGTCTCCCAAAGATTTCTCCTACCATTGCTCATACTACCAGATCAAACATCAATCTAATGGCACAGAGGCTAATATCACTCTTACGTTTGATGGTCTACAGGTTAGTTTTGTGGTATTTAATCATGGAAAATGTTGTCTTGGCCTGTAAGTGTGGTTTATGCATGTACATGGATTTATTTACTGAAGAGGATATAGTCTGATTGATACTATCAGATTTACAGGGTGTACATAGTCAAAAGTTATATTTTACAGATGTACCAGATAAACATTCATGCATTGACTAATATTGTTAGGTCTTTTACCACTTAAACAAAGTTACAGAAAGCATCGTGTCTGTTTGTCTGTCCACAATTACGTCATAATGACCACTCCTCTAAAACCACTGGAAGGATTTTGATGAAACTTTACACATGAAGGACACTGTGTGCAGATGTGCAATAAGGAAAATAATTATTGTCCTACAAAATGAAGGCAAGATAATTTGACCAACTTTTCGTTATTCACTCTGCAATGATTACCTCGTAAGCACAACTCTTGAACCACGTCAAAGATTTTGATGACACTACGTAATGGAGGGACTTTACATATGTAGATGTGCATGAAGGAATATAATTATTGTGGAACACCATGAAGGGGGGATAATTTGACTTTTCATGGATTCCTTCTGCAAAATATCTTGTAAAACAACTCCTGATCAACCACTCACAGTATTTTGAGGAAGAACATAATATACAGATGTGCATTAAGTAATATATAATTTTTGCAGTCACCAAAAGGGGCGTTGATTTTACTTTTCATTTATTTTTTGGACCATTCAGTGTTATGATTATCCTTTTGTGGCTTTTACTCAGTTATATCTAGTTAGGGCCCCGCATCGAGATGCGGGTGCCCTATAGTTTTCACTTTGTCCGTCCGTCTGTCCGTCAACAGTTTTTTTGGTCGAAGTTTTCTGGGCTTTTACAGGTGGGAATGATTTCATATTTGGTCTGAAGCTTTNAAATAATACTCCAAAGACAATGAAAAACACAAATAGTAAAGACATTACACAAGGACAATATAATTCATTATACGTCCTTGGTATAGTCCCTACATCACATAAGTACAACACAGAAAAGAAAAATGCATACTGATCATACCATAGAGTATGCATCATGAATCTTGAATCAAATCAAACTGAAATCATCAAAGACATGAAACAGATAAAGAAAAGACAGATCCAATATATACCTCAACATGATATGTCACCTTNATTATACCACTCTATGGATGAAAATTTTTCGTCAAAGTTTTCTGGGCTTCTACATGTGGGAATGATTTCATATTTGGTCTGAAGCTTTATGATGATGAGTTGTATCATGTAAGCTATTTTCAGGTTTGCCATGCCATTACTTCCTGTTTGCCGAAATAACTTTTTATTGTACCACTCTATGGATGAAAATTTTAGTCAAAGTTTTCTTGGCCTCTACAAATGGGAATGATTTGATATTTGGTGTAAATCTTCATGATGATGAGTTGTATTCTGTAAGCTATTTTCAGGTTTGCTGTGCCACTACATCCTATTTGCCGATACTTTTTAACTTTCTATTTTAAAATATTTTCATTCAACAAATGTTGATAATTTGGTACAAAGGAAGTGACTGCCTATTGCGGGGCCCTCCTGCGTTCAGCAGTACCTCTAGTTATTTTCTCATGTCAAATATACACCTATCATTATTCTGCATTTAAAAAAAATAGACTTTAGAGGAAAATGATTGGACTTTTGGATTTTTTCTAAAAAGGCCTAGATGGGCAATATGAATTTGTTTGTAAATATGAAATATAATGTAGATTATTGTTTATTTGTCAGATGTTGATGGTATTGCCATTGGCAATATATGTGATAACATTAGAAATTTTGGCACTTTTCTAGGTAGATAACTCCTTTCTCAACAGAAGATTTACTCTCAGGAAAAGTCAGATAACAATTCAGCTGTGATAAACAGCAGTTAAAATCCAATGGATGTTTTGTTAAAATCCAATGGATGTTTTGTTAAAATCCAATTGATGTTTTGAGTGCACATGCAATAAAAGTTGCTGAAAGTGAGACAAGCATATACCTTACCAAACACATTTTTCCCTATCTTTTTTAACTTAAATTTGTGCTCTGGATTATTCATGTTATCATTATTCAAGAATTATATGTTACAAATGACTTTGGCCTTGTTTTAATAGTTCAACAACTTCACAAACAGTACAATCTTGTCTTGCATTTAATTTTATTCTTCATGCAGTGGAATACCTAATCCATCATACTAAGCCTATTGTTGTTTTCCTAATTTGTTATATGCCAGTCTTTTTGATTAACTTTGACTTCAATTGTATTGTTCAGAAGCCTTGTAAAATTTGCATTATAGTTTTGTATAAAAGATATAGCACATAAATTTCCTTATTTTTGTCGACTGTTATTTCTTGATGGATACATACCAGCCTCTGTAATGTAACTTTGACCTCAATTTCACAGTTCAAGTACATTCGTCAAATTTTTGAGTAATGTCCGTTTTTCAGCAAGTTAACACCTAGCCTTGCCATGTTTGGTTTATTTAATATACCTTGGTCAACTATATGTATTACGAAAGTCCAGGGATGATTTTAGCTCTTTTCAAATGGTTCCATGTCCACCCAGTTGGGAATTTTGCGTCACGATGAAAATTGAAAATGCATGGTAATACTGCAATGTAAAAGCACATGCATCAAAAATATTTTCAAGTACATGCAACAAGAGTTTTTAGAATGAAGATTCTCACACCAAAGCTATAGGCCTATAGGCTACATTTTATTGGCCGGGTTGCACGGAGTGCAAATCCGGCTTATAGTATGGTGAATGTCGGGCGGGCGGATGGGCGGGCGGGCGTGGAAAATGTGATACTGATTTTGTGAAATCAACTCCTCCTACAGTTTTCAACCTACATTTTTGAAACTTCACAAAATGTTTCTATATATATTGTAGATGTGCACCTCCCTTTTTGGAATTATTTTGAATTTTTTTTCCCTGTTTTTCACAGACCCATTAGGGAACCTAAAAAACACTTTATAGCTAGAAGTACCAAAACGCAACCCGGCCATTTGATTCTTTGACCCATTTTATATTTCTCAAAGTACTTCAGATTTGATCTTATCAAGTGTATCAACAATGAATGAAGTAACGCTCATTTGGCATATGAAAGCCTCTATTTCTATTCATTGTTTGCAAATAAAGATAACTAACACACTCTGACTTTCTTGTTTCTTTCTTGTGGTTACAAACACTCTTAGTCATTTCACCGATCTTCATTGCAGTCCTAATACAAGCCTAAATTGCAACATTTTCAATTCAGGACGTGAATGCGATGTTTGGTATGATTTCTGGTTCGAGCAGAAAAGTGATGCGGAAAGGAACAAAAGGTTCATCGGAGACGGATATTGAAAAAACCCAGATTTTGTAAACATTGTTGTCGTGATTGGAAATTTTCATGTTTGGGGAATGGGGCTGCCAGGTGGCTCTAAATTATATAGTAGAGTCATCCTTGAAGTCATTTACTAACATTTACAAGATCATTGCACATCATATACAATTGGGATAATGTTTGTAGTGAATGCGATGTAAAACAGTCAAACAGCCATGGCTTAAACCCAGGGACCAATGAAAAAAAGAGTCAGCTAGAGGGGCGATTGAGCTACCGGGGTCAATCTCTGTTTAAAAACCAAGAGACAAAAAAAGGGTTTGATACATCTATGGTGTTCCAACTATTACTGAAACATCAAAGTTCAGTTGCTTAACTCAGACTTAGTTCAGTAAGTGAGATGGGTAATTTCATATCTTAACCATAAATTTTTTTCTATTTTTCAGCTTCAGCCTTTCAATGTTATGGATGAAAAGTTCTCTGATGGTTGGGACTGTATTGTTTTCTTTACCCCAGGGATATGGATGGCTATAGTCAGTATGTCAGTCATGATCATCATAATTCTGTATGGCCTGAATATGATAGCTTCACTGAAGACTATGGATAGATATGATGATCCTAAAGGAAAAACCATCACAGTCAATGTCAATGAGGGATAGAACAAAACAAATTTGAAACAAATTTTAGTGAATTTTTGGACAAGATTGATGCAATTTAGCTACTTAAGTACGTTTTCTTTTCAAATGTATTCTTTTAATACCTAGACACACTGAGTGTCTTTTGTTGCTAGATGTTAACAATTGAAATTCATTGTCATCAATTATGTTATAAAGATTATGCAAAATTTAATTAAAATCATGGAAGCAGTTCGAAGGAAACTTTGACATCATTTATCTTTTTTTTTTAAAGAAACCAGAAATATTGCTGCTGTAACATATAGAAAAATAAAAGGATTAAATATATGAACAAGTCTAACCAATAGTTGGCCTGAAATAACATAATAAAAATAATAACATAACTGAAAAATAAAGGAAACAGACAACATACCTTTGCTAAAACACCTTGAATTAAAACAAATGTGATCAATGAATGTACAATGTAGGCAAACAATTGTTTTTATGTTTGTTTAAATATTATGTACTTTACATGTGTAACGTGGGAGTACCCAAATTGCACCAATCTTAGAGAGGGTGGGTTGGAAATTGTAATATTCATTCAAGAAGGTGCATTAAATGATTTTTAGTCATTTTAGTATTTATTTGCATATATTGAAATTGATAGAATAGATTTATCTTTCCCGAAGAGGTTTTTTATTAAAAGAGATAAGAGTAAATCTTCAGGAATTTGTTGCTTTAATGAAATAAAGTTTGTGCGACGACCACAAAAATATACCTTTGCCTCACTTGTGATCCTAATTCAAGAACTAGCCTGACCCGCCTTTTGGTATCGATGTCAACAAACCATCTCCAACAAATGAGACAAGCTGAAATAATGACCAGAAACTACCGAAATCGTGAAATTAATGTACCAACTATTTTCCGATAGCATTTAGGATTAAAAGATAATCTCAAAAATATTATTATCTCTTAAGAAATGCTATTTATATTTTTTTGCTTAAGCAGTTTTGAGAAATAAAAATCAGTAACTCTTGTCATTAAATCGGCAAGCTATTAGAACACTCTAAATTAAATTTGACTCAAATATTTTAACTTCTGAACACTTGCCATAATTAACTTAATATTCAGACATGTTGAAACAAAAAATAAAAAATAATTTAAGCAGCAAAATCCAATTTTCCAACACCAGTGCAATTTAGGTACTCCTTGGTGCAAATTTACTATGCATTTTACAGAATGTTTACACAAAAATTATTCGAGGCAGCTTCGAACCAGAATTTTTACAACTTTATACAAATTAAAGGTATGGTCCGAAATAAAATATAAGTTTATTTGCAATGTTTATTAGTGGTAACATAAAAACATTAAAATTGGTGCAATTTGGGTATTGTCTCATTACAGCAAAAAAAAACAAACAAACAAATAATTGGCCAAATATTTTAAGCCTAAGTATTGAGGATATTTCAAAAAAAAATGGACTATTCTCTAATAGTAATTTTAATAGGAATTCTGTTTTTATTTTCAATTTTTGGCTATCTTCAAAAATAAAAAATAAAAAATAGAATAAACATAAAAACACAAATAAAATTAAATTAATGACCAATCTAATGCAGATTAGATCTGCCAAATGTTCCTTATAATACTGCATGGAAGGTTTTACAACAAATTATACTTTCAATTCTGTGACCTTTGACATCAACCAATTAGAATCAGTAAATCTGTAAATTCAAATCTGATACCTAAACCCTGATAAACCTAGAAACCTGTCTAACCAAAATCTGACAAATATGTAACCTTGGCTAACTGAATCCTGCCAAATCTGTAACCTTGGCTAACCAAATCCTGATAAATCTAGAAACCTGCCTAACCAAACTCTGACAAATCTGTAACCTTGGCTAACCAAACCCTGACAAATCTGTTACCTTGGCTAACCGAATCCTGCCAAATCTGTAAACTTGCCAAAACCCTGTCAATTCTGGAAACTTACATAACCTAAACCCTGACACATTTTACAACCTGCTTAAACTTATAACTGACATATCTTGAAACCTGCCTAGATTAACCTAGATATATCTTGAGACTGGCCCAACCTTTATACTAACAAATCTGGAAACTTGCCTAACCTAAACCCAGAAAAATAACTGTGGGAAATCTGGAGTCCTGCCTAATCTTTACCCTATCAAATCTTGAAACCTGTCTTAACATAACTCCTTCAAAAAAAACTTTATAATGCCTATGTGAATTTCCACAAAACTTATTTAGATCAAAGCTTCAAAGGTAAAAAAAGACCTTTATTGTTTAATACCTCACAACAGGTAGTGGCGAGGTATTATGTGATACCCTCAGTCATGTGTCTCTTCGTCAGTCTCTCCTTCCTTCCGCTCGTCCATCTCCGAAGTTTTCCGACTGATAATTTATGAACAAAATGACATAAGGTTTTCAATTTTGGTATGTAAAATGTTTACCACAAAACTCAGGTCAAGAACAATTTTTATACATCCACTCGTGAGTGGGTGGTATATTGGAATACCCTTGTCCGTCCGTCTGTCCTTCCATCCGTCCTTCTGTCTGTCCGTCCTTCCGTCCAAAGTTTATCGCATTTTTCTCAGTTACTGCTGGGCCGATTTATTTCAAATTTGGTATTTGACTTTATATATGTGGGGAAAGTATCATCTGCAATTTTGGTTGCCTTATGATATCAACTTCCTGTTTGGCGGGACTTGGCCATTTTTTCCCTTTATTGAACATAGTGAAAATTTTCGTTGCACTTTTCTCAGCTACTGATGGGCAGATTTATTTTAAATTTGGTATTTGACTTTATATATAGGGGGAATGGGTCGTCTCCCATTTTTGTCGCTTTATGATATCAACTTCCTGTTTGGTGGGACTTTGCAATTTTTCCCTTTCTTGAACATAGTGAAAATTTTCGTCGCACTTTTCTTATTTACTGCTGGGCGGATTTATTTCAAATATGGTATTTGACTTTATAAACAGGCGGAATGTGTCGTCTCCTTTTTTGGTCGCCTTATGATATCAACTTCCTGTTTGGCGGGACTTTGCAATTTTTCCCTTTATTGAACATAGTGAAAATTTTCGTCACACTTTTCTCAGCTACTGCTTGGCTGATTTATTTCAGATTTGGTATTTGACTTTATATATCAAATATGGTATTTGACTTGAAAAACAGGGGGAATGCGTCGTCTCCTTTTTTTTGGTCGCCTTATGATATCAACTTCCTGTTTGGAGGGACTTTGCAATTTTTCCCTTTATTGAACATAGTGAAAATTTTTGTTGCACTTTTCTCGGCTACTGCTGGGCTGATTTATTTCAGATTTGGTATTTGACTTTATATATAGGGGGAATGCGTTGTCTCCCATTTTGGTTGCCTTATGATATCAACTTCCTGTTTGGCCTGACTTTGTAATTTTTCCCTTTATTGAACATAGTGAAAATATTCGTCGCACTTTTCTCAGCTACTGCTGGGCCAATTTATTTCAAATTTGGTATTTTACTTTATATATAGGGGGAATGCGTCGTCTCCCATTTTGATCGCCTTATGATATCAACTTCCTGTTTGGCGGGACTTTGCAATTTTTCCCTTTATTGAACATAGTGAAAATTTTCGTCACACTTTTCTCAACTACTGCTGGGATGATTTATTGATTCAGATGTCCAAGGGGTTCTGGAGTTATGACCTTTGAAACTCTCAAATTTGTGAATTTTACGGGTTCTGACTGATAACTTGTAAATGAAATTGCATACTGTCTTTAAACCTGGTATGTAAGTTGTCTATCACAAAACTCGGACCTAGTTTGATTTTGGGTTCAGAGGTTCAAGGAATTCTGGAGTTATGCCCCTTGAAACTTTGAAATTTTTTGCAAATTTTAGGGTTTTCGACTGATTACTTGTGAATGAAATAACATAATGTCTTCAAGCATGGTATGCATGTTGTTTATCATAAAATTCTGATCAAGATGGATTCTGGGGTCAGAGGTCCAAGGGGTTCCTGAGTTATGCCCCTTGAAACTTTGAAAATTTGCATATTTTAGGGTTTCCTACTGATAACTTGTGAATGAAATAGCATACTGTCTTCAAACTAGATATGTAAGTTGTTTGCCGCAAAACACAGGCACAGTTTAATTTTAATAGGAACAAACAATTCTATAGTTATGGCCCTTGAAACTTTGAAATTTTGTGAATTGTGGCGGGGTATCACGTAATGCATTACTATTTTTATGATCGGTAGATTAAAGGTCGAGGTTGCAAGTAGTTGTAGAAAATTAAAATTTGGCATAAAAAATCTAGTGTCTAAAGGAAAGCTTCAGAATATCTGCATAGACGAAAGCTACAGAAACAAGAGATTTTTTAATCAGTAGGTTAAAGGTCAAGAACACATGTAACTTCAATTGATAATTGTACCAAAAACTGGTTTCCAAAGTATACTTTAATAGATTTCATGGATTTGAATGAAACCTTCATTGATGAAATAGACATATGTGAGAAAGACACCTAATGATTTTGGGATCAACAAGTCAAAAGTCCAGATCAAACATACTGAAATTTTTGTCCAAAATTTGGTTTTCGGGACTATTAGAATGCCTTCATGGATTTCAATGAAACTGACAAAGTTGAAAGCTTAAGAGATAAAGAATACAATTATTGATTTTTGAGTAAGTATATCAAAGTCACATGTACTTAATACATTCATTGAAAATTTGGACTTGAAATTGGTGTCTTGGACAAAACTTCAAATTGAAATATAGATTTCAATGGACCTACTTTGATGAAAACTTTAGAAGTAAGGATGACACTTGTAGTTTATAGGGTCAGTAGGTCAAATGTCAACGTCACAATCCCTAGGGGTTCTCGGAGGCACAAATCGTCATGTCTTATGGCAAACAATGTACTAATTGTAGGTTGATTTTATACAACCTTGGTTGTGTTATGAGTATGAATCACACCATTAATAAAACTGCGATGAATGTGTAAAGAGCAAATAAGTGTTTACAACCAATGCAACTGATGCCTTTTATGACCGATTGTTTTCTGGAAAAAGTAATAATTTAGGGGGGAAAGCAGAAAAACTTTTAAATTTGGAGTATTGACAGAGATTGTTCTATGTGGGACCAAGGATGTAGGAATCACCATACAAACCTGTAACATTTAGATGATGGAGTCCATGAATTTCCTACATGTACTTATGGCTTTATCTAAACTACCAACGATATATGAACTGTGAAAGGGATAATTTCCACCTTTTCGAAGAAACAACTGATACACCTACTTCAGCTTCATACCTAGATCTTTTATTGTATATTGACAAAGATGGACGTTTGAAATCTTAGCTTTATGACAAGCGTGATGATTTTAATTTCCCAATAGTGAACTTTACTCTCCTTTTCTTAGCAGCAATATACCTACCTCTCCAGCCTATGGAGTGTAAATTTCACAGTTGATTCGTCACTGTCAAGCATGTAGTTTGTACAGAGATTTTTTTAACAGAACAAAAATACTGTCACAAAGCTGCTTAGTCAGGGATTTGTTCAACCTAAGTTAATTTCATCCCTCAAGAAATTCTATGGCCTTCACACAAATATCATTGAAAGATATGACGTGTCAGTATCCCAAATGAAAGTGGACATTTTCAGCTAGATTCACGTCTTCCTGGATTTGACTACCGATTTTCACATTTTACTGGATTGACTCGCTCACAGTGTGACGGATGCTGTTAATAGAGCAGGTTATGCTTCCCCTTCCAGAGCACCTGATGTCACTCTCAGTTTCACTGGAGTTCACAGTGTGAGTGCCTTTGTTTTGAATGGTGTGATTTCTATTTCTGTGCTTTGTATCTGTCTAACATCATTGTGTTCTGTGTCTAACGTCATTGTTTTCTGTGTTCTCGTTATGACCATGTCTTTGGACTCTGATTTTTGTAAATTCGACTCCTTTGTTCCTTCGGAATTCTACTGTCATTGTTAAGACACTTGGAGAATTAAACCACGATACTGATTCATCTACAGGATTTAAAGTTTATGTACCAGATACAAAAGATGACCTTTGGACATATCTATCTTCATGAAGTTGTACGAGTACAGACTTTTAAAGCTCAACTGTCTACAAGAACTGTAAAGATATTGCAGTGGCGATGTGCTCATTAAAAAAAAAATTCTGAGGTTCAATTCGTTAACATGACAACTGGAACTATAACAACCAGGAAGGCATAGATCCTTTTCAAGATTGCATTACAAATGCATCAGCTGCAATCTCATTTTCTTACTTTATTCTTAAACCTAAATAGCATAAGTAATACACATGGATGCGGTCCAAATGAGACACTGACAGTTTTTGCACGCAATAACCGTCTTCAGCCAATAACACAAGCGTACAAAGTTGGCAGTCTTTAGGAAAAGCATTTTAAGCTCATCTTGCTATTCCAGGGTGAACTTTTGCCATCACTTGGCGTCCCCCTGACATCCATCCATCTGCCGTTAACTTTTCATTTAAAGATCTTCTCCTCTGAAACAACTGGGCCAATTGGAACCAAACTTTGTTACAATGGTTTTTGGTTGGTCCCCTTTCACAATGTTCTCAGGCAGGTCTGTACCTTATTAAAGATAGTCGCCAGAGTGGAACATGGTTTTAACATTGGACTGTTTGGAAAAGACTTTAAATACCTATTTTTTGAGAAACTACCAGTCCAATCATAACCAAACTTAATCACAATGGTCCTTTGATGGTCCCTTCCAATAAAGGCATCTGGACAGATTTTTAAAGAAGGCCGCTAGTTGTGAACATAGCTTTAACATTGGACCCTATGGAAAAAGCCATTTAAAGATCTTCTTCTCAGAAAATACCAGTCCAATTATAACCAAACTTAGTCACATTGGTCCTTAGATGGTCCCTCCCAATAAGGGTATCTGGCAAGATCTTCCAAAAAGGCCGCCATTTGGGGACATAGTTCTAACATTTGACCCTATGGAAAAATCCATTCAAAGATCTTCTCAGAAAATACCAGTCCAATTTTGTCACAATGGTCCTTTGACGGTCCATTCTAAACAAAAATATCCGGCAGGTCAGTACCTCATTCAAGATGGCCGCCAGTTGGGAACGTAGTTCTAACATTGGACCCTTGGAAAAGACATTCAAAGATCTTCTGAGAAAATGCCAGTTCAATTATAACCAAACTGAATTGGTCCTTAAATGGTCCCTCCCAAAAAGGTATCCTGCTAGTCTGTACCTCGTCTAGGATGGCCGCCAGCTGGGAACATGGTTTTAACATTGGACCTTGTGGAAAAGACATTCAAAGATCTTCTCAGAAAAACCAGTCCAATTATAACCAAAACCTAGTCACAATGGTCCTTAGATGGTCCCTTCCAATAAGGGTATCTAGAAAGATCTTCCAAGAAGGCCGCCAGTTGTGAACATAGTTTAAACATTTGACCCTGTGGAAAAGACAATGAAAGATCTTCTCAGAAACTATCGTTCAACAGTTTTATGAACCGTGTTCAGGATGAACAACTCTTGCCGTGTTGGGTTGATAACCAGAACTGTTTATTTGTATTTAAATGCCGAAACGGAAGGGCGGACCAAATGATTTTTTGAAAAGGCCTGTAATACAAGCGTATAAAGTTGGCAGTCTTTAGGAAAAACATTTTAAGGTCACCTGGCTATTCCAGGGTGAACTTTTGCCAACACTTGGCGTCTGCCCATCATCCATCCATCTGCCGTTAACTTTTCATTTAAAGATCTTTTCCTCTGAAACCACTGGGCCAATTGGAACCAAACTTGGTCAGTATGGTTTTTGGGTGGCCCCTTTAAAACTTTTCTCCGGCAGGTCTGTACCTTATTCAAGATAGTCGCCAGAGGGGAACATAGTTTTAACATTGGACTGTTTGGAAAAGACTTTCAATATCTTCTTCTTAGAAACTACCAGTCAAATTATAACCAAACTTAGTCACAATGGTCCTAAGATGGTCACTTCCGATAAGGGTATATTGCAAGATCTTCCAAGAAGGCCGCCAGTTGTGAAAATAGTTTTAACATTGGACCACATGGAAAAACCATTCAAAGATCTTCTCAGAAACTACCAGTCCAATTATAACTAAACTTAGTCACAATGGTCATTAGATGGTCCCTTCCAATAATGGTATATGGCAAGATCTTCCAAGAAGGCCGCAAGCTGTGAACATAGTTTTAACACTGGGCCCAATGGAAAAAAAAACATTCAAAGATCTTCTTCTCAGAAAATACCATTCCATTTATAACCAAACTTAGTCACAATGGTCCTTTGATGGTCCCTTCTAAACAAAAATATCCGGCAGGTCCGTACCTCATCCAAGATGGCCGCCAGTTTGGAACATAGTTTTAACATTGGACCCTATGGAAAAGACATTCGAAGATCTTCTGAGAAACTACCAGTTCAATTATAACCAAACTGAGTCACAATGGTCCTTAAATGGTCCCTTCTAAATGGTATCTAGCAGGTCCGTACTTCATGCAAGATGGCTGCTAGTAGGAACATACTTTTAACATTGGACCCTAGGGAAAAGACATTGAAAGATCTTCTCAGAAACTACCACAGAACGAAACTTAGTCACAATGGTCCTTAGGTGGTCCCTTCCATAAGTCTGTACCAGAGGGGAACATTGTTTTAACATTGTACCCCATGGAAAAGACATTCAAAGATCTCAAGATGTCCGCCAGTTGGGAACATAGTTTTAACATTGGACCCTATGGGAAAGACATTCAAAGATCTTCTCAGAAACTACCAGTTCAATTATGACCAAATTTAGTCACAATGGTCCTTAGATGGTCCTCCAAAAAAGGTATATGGCAGGTCCGTACCT
This sequence comes from Modiolus philippinarum, assembly GCA_002080025.1. NCBI lineage: Eukaryota > Metazoa > Mollusca > Bivalvia > Mytilida > Modiolidae > Modiolus > Modiolus philippinarum. The sequence continues at coordinate 34,089 of MJUU01044161.1, read as the reverse complement.
CATCCAAGATGGCCACTAGTGGTGAGAATAGTTTTAACATTAGTCACAATGGTCCTTGGATGGTTCCTTCCAAAAAAGGGTATCTAATGGGTCCGTACCTCATTCAAGATGGCCTCCAGTGGGGAACATGGTTTTAACATTGGGCCCTATGGAAAAGACATTCAAAGATCTCATAAACTACAAGTCTACTTATACCAAACTTAGTCACAGTGGTCCTTAGATGGTCTCTTCCAAAAACGGTTTTCTGCTGATCAGTATTTCATTCAAGGTGGCAACATATTTTATATTTTATTCCGTTTGAAGAAATATCTCTGAAACCACTTATTTAGTTGGGACCAAATTTGATCACAAAAGCCATTGGATGGTCCCCTTCATCTGGCATGTCTGCATCCACCCACAGGGACTTGCTCCCGGTCTAGAAAAAACTGTTTACTATTTAACATGAATCTCGGAGATTCATGTTGGAGAGTAAACATTTTAGACCGGCAGCAAGTCCCTGTGTCTGGGACGTAACTTACATTCTTTGCGTAATAGGGGGTATCCATTAGCTTGAGATCTATAATTGTGACCTGAAAATATTTTTCCTCCAAGAAGTTCAAACGATAAATTTATTGACTGTATAATGTTGTGAATGTGGATTTTCGAGAAAATAAGAGAGAAGAGGAAACGGTCATCGAAAAGAATCCGAAATAATAAAATAGTGCCACACATATTTGTTTACATGTGCTTATAATTCTCATAATTCGCGTGAAAATAGTAAGAAAACTTTATTTTCTTATTTGCTAGGGGCATTCTTATTGATTTTTAGGCATGTAAACGTTACTTTTCTTTTCTTATTATATTTTCTATTCAGTTCTGATTTAACAGTTTATGTTGAATGCGTATAAGTTTCTATTTTGTTGTTATATATGTTACAGGCATTTTCTGATATTAGGCATTTTGTGAAATGACTAAAATTTCAGTAATTTTATAAAATGCCTAAAGTGTTTGGTCATTTTATATAATGCCTAAAATTAGCAGTCATTTTACCAAATTACTGATTTTTTTTTTAGATTTTAAGACATTGGTTGAACTCTTCAGACAATTTCTAAGTTTCTGCATTTATTACCAACCCCCCTTAGAACTTAACTTTTGATGCCATATATACTAGTGTTTGTGTGTATACAATTTCACAAATACAAGCAAGGTAATGATGCGCATAATGGTCGTGTTAAGTGTTATGCATATTGTTTTCTCATTATCAAAATTGTAAAATTTTGCATTGAGCCTCTTTTTTATTGATATGCAGTTAAAACTGCAACTGTATGTTCACAAATCTAAAGATGACATTTTAACATACTTGGCTGAGTTTGATGCTATAGCAAAGCAAGCAAAGTGGACTAATCATGTTAAAGATTTACAGTTTAGAACTTTGTAACTGGAGAAGCAAAGTAGTGAACAATATTTTTGGTGAATTTAAAATGGCTGTAGTGGATCATATTTGGAGTATTTTGCCGACTTGATAGAAAAAAGCTTGGATGGTATAAGTAGAAATCATAAGTACACAGCAGAGCAAAAATCTACCCGTTAGAACAAGAAAAGATACCTGGTGAAAAGGAGACTTATCAAGACTGTTATTACAAGTAAAGGTTTTAGTTATTATTCAAACATCGTACCCCAACAATGGGGCTTATATTATGCAGTCTGTCCGTCTGATTGTACTTGCATACGTTTTTTTGTGAAATACTCTTAGATTGCTCTACAAACTCAAAGATACAAATAATTCAAAATTTTGCAATATACTA
>MJUU01044160.1:24972-47993 GCA_002080025.1 Modiolus philippinarum | reverse complement strand
CGGGAAAACTCATTCAAAGATCTTCTCCTCAGAAACTACCAGTCCAATTATAACCAAACTTAGACACAATAGTTCTTACATGGTCCCTTCCAAAAAAAGTGTCCGACAGGTCCGTACCTAATCCAAGATGGCTGCCAGCGGGAAACATAGTTTTAACATTGGACCCTATGGGAAAACACATTCAAAGATCTTCTTCTCTGAAACTATTAAGCCAATTGGCACCAAACTTGGCCACAATAGTCCTTTGGTGGTCCCTTACAAAAAAGCTGTTTTTCAGGTTCGGGCTTTATTTAACATGGACGTCAGCAGGGAAGATAGTTTTAACATTGGACCCTATGGGCAAACTCATTAAAAGATCTTTTCCTCTGAAACTACTGAGCCAATGGAATCAAACTTGGTCAAAATAGTTTTTATGTAGACCCCTGAAAAGAAGTTTTTTTTTCTCAGGTTCCCACTTTATCCAAGATGGCTGCCAGCAGGGAACATATTTTAACATTGGACCCATGGGGAACACTAACAGATGTCTTTTCCCCCTTAAACTAATTGGACATATCGGAACTATAGTTTTATTATATACATGTATATGGGCTTTAACATAAAATATCTATGTTAATCAAGGACCAGGTGAGCGATACAGGCTCTTGAGAGCCTCTTGTTGTCTTTTGTCGAGCTACTTAATGACAAATATTTTGTAGGCAGACATTGCCCGGTTTTACTTTTTTCCTCATTTACCGCTCCCAACATGTGTTGCTTCAATGACATATTTTAGCTGCGATCTATGTTGCTCAACATTTTTATTCTCTTCTTGTAACCCTGGTGCTTTCAGCAAGATGTAGACAGGAATAAAAGCCCTGTCCTTGATAAACTGTAGTTTTCTATGTATCATGTGCGTTTTTGTCACATATACATTCAATCCATATCCTTTCATTTTTCCTATTGATACTAAAAGACCAGTATATTCTATTATGACAGGATTACAATTTAGACAGGGTTAAGTTTAGGATATAAACGTGCCCCAGTATCTCCACTATTATCCTGGTATATGATATTCAGCCAGGTTTTACTGTTAAATGGTGTAAACTTGCCCAGTATCTCCACTATTATCCTGGTATATCATATTTAGCCAGGTTTTACTGTTAAATGATGTAAACTTACCCCAGTATCTCCATTATTGTCCTGATATATCACATTTAGCCAGGTTTTACTGTTAAAGGATGTAAACTTACCCCAGTATCTCCATTATTGTCCTGATATATCATATTTGCCACTTGTTTTACAAACTCAAGGATCTCATTCATAAGCTGGGTCATCTACAAAATATAATTCACTATATTTTCTTCCATATTTGTAAACATTTCTTTTCTAGATACTGTTTTTGCTCAATATTTCCATCTAAGTATGGCAGGGCTCAAAAACATTTTTTCATAGTTTCTGGATACAAGAAGTTGTGGCTCAATAGATCTGCAGATCACATACCATGTAAATCATCATTCCCAAGTTTCAGACTAAATACCAAACTATTCCAAAAAATCTTTGTCAAAACAAAAATGGAAGCATCAGCAAACAGGAAGTGACTGCTAGACAAACCAAAAAAACATCACTTAAACAATACAACTCATCACTTAAAAGCTTCAGACCGAAATTCAAATCATCCCATTTCATATAAGCCAATTTAGCTTTGATGAAAAATTGATTTATAGTTAAAAATCAAAAAGTGGGCAAACAGGAAGTGTTGGCACATAAACTACAGAAATCTCTTAAACTATGCAACTAATCACTTCTAAGCTTCAAACCGAATTTCAAATCATTTCCTTTGATACAAGCCTGGAAAAAAAATTTGGTTTATAGTAAAAAATCAAAGTATCTGCAAACAAAAAGTGGTCGGGCTGCAGACTTTAAAAAGTACTTACAGGATATAACTCAGACCAAATTTCAAATCTATACCAATGATACAAGCTGAGAATCTTTGACAGAAAAAAATGGTGACATAAGAAGATGGACAGATACACAGACAGGCAGAAGGACAAAGTCAAACTAGATGTTGTCGGAAACGACAGCTATCCCCGCACTCCCTGTTTGACACAGAAAACAGTTGTTATACACCCTAAGCATATTTTTTTCATTATTTTATAAATCTACCTATTGATCGTCATTATTGTTACTAAAAGAATTCTAGGATATATGGTTGCTAAGTAGAATTCCAAAAATAAGTGGTCTTTAGGACTTTCAGGAAATTTACCAAGATTGGAATCAATATTTTTGAAATCCAGTTGATGAAAATGTTTTTCCTAAACTAAATAAACAATTTAAGTATGGTTGCTAGGTAGAATTCCAAAAAATAAGTGGTCTTTGAGACTTTCAGGAAATTTACCAAAACTGGAATCAAAATTTTTGAAATCCAATTAGGAAAATGTTCGTCCTAAACTACACAAACATTTTAAGTATGGTTGCTAGGTAGAATTCCCAAAAACAAGTGGTCTTTGAGACTTTCAGGAAATTTTCCAAAATTGGAATCAAATATTTTTGAAATCCAATTGATAAAAATGTTCATCCTAAACTACACAAACATTTTAAGTATGGCTGCTAGGTAGAATTCCAAAAAATAAGTGGTCTTTGAGACTTTCAGGAAATTTACCAAAATTGGAATCAAATATTTTTGAAATCCAAGTTATAAAAATGTTCTTCTTAAGCTACACAAACATTTTAAGTATGGTTGCTAGGCAGAATTCCAAAAAATAAGTGGTCTTTGGGACTTTCAGGAAATTTACCAAAATTGGAACCACCTTTCAGAATCCTAAGTTATCAGAATTCTGTTTTTTACCAAACACTTGTCAGAATATAAGATAATATGCCAAAATAAAAATAAAAAATAAGTGTCTTTGACATTTTCAGGAAATTTACCAAAGTTGGAACCGAAACCAAAATTCCAAAAGCTTATTGCAAATCTATAGACTATATGCAACAATTCTGCATAAAGATTTGATCCCTAAATCCAAAAATGTAGGAGGAGTTTGCGTCACATGCCACATGTGTCTTATCCACATCTTTGAGTCTTTGTTAAAATTGACATCATGGGGCCTCTTGTTTGCACCAAGACCAATATCAAAAATCCGAAAGCTTATTGCCGATCTACAGACTATATGCAACAATTCTATAACAAAATCAAATCCCTAAATCCATAAATGTAGGAGTTTGTGTCACATGCCACATGTGTAAAAATTGACATCATGGGGCCTCTTGTTTGCATCAAGACCAATATCGAAAATCTGAAAGCTTATTGCGCATCTGCAGACTATATGCAACAATTCTACAACAAAATTAAATCCCTAAATCCAAAAATGTAGGAGGAGTTTGAGTCACAAGAAAAGTGTGACGGACGGATGGACGGACAGACGGAGAGTATAACATTATTCCCGAACTTTCTTTGAAAGTGCGGGGATAAAAATTTAATGGCATCACATCTCATAGTGGGGCTTCAAAATAACTTTTCATTAACAGGTCAGCTGTATTTATCAAATAATGATTGATTTGTAGATAATGTATTCCAGCATGTGTAATAAATTTAAGAGATCATTTTTTTCCCAAACAGATGATATTCATATTTCTGTTTGTTTGATGTATTTCTCAAAAACTTTGCCCCCATTTGAATCTAAGGCAAATCCATACAGTCATTCTAAAGTTATGCTCCAAAACTATTTTTTGGAGTAAATTTATTTTCTGTTAGTATCTGTGAGCTTGACCTTTGACCAGCTGCATGAGGTCTAAATTAATAGCTATGTGTCTTTCTTGCCCATACTACTCTCATCTGTGTCAGTTTAATTCAAATCACTTGAAACAAATTTTATGACAAAATTTTTATTATGCCATTGCCCCGCCATGAAAGTGGAAGGAGCATATAAATTTACTCTTGTCTGTCCTTACGTCTGTACGTACATACGTATGAACGTCCCGCTTTTAATTTTTGCATTTAGGTTGATAGTTTAGTAACATGAAGTAATATCTTTATGATATTGAATCATAACATTCACCTCTATGAGTACTATTCAATGCACCAATAATTAGGTGTCCATGACCTACATTTCATGGTTGAGTGACTTTGGTCAAATTTTGGGTTTATAGATCTATACTTAAAATATTCATCTTAATGAGTACTACATTAATCACTATTCTAACATGGCTCTTGTTAATCGTCAACCAGTTTAATACTCATTAACCATATATTTCGCACATGTGCAAATGGTAACGGAATATGAGTAAACGGGATGAAAAACACCAATGTTTATAATTTTGTTTGTCTTAGCTAATGAAGGAAATAAATCTTAAGAACAATTTTGAGCTAAATTATGCAATTCAGACATGTAAATGTGTATTGTTTTGCTTTCGATTTTAATTTTGAACTTGAATCTGTTTGAAAACGTCAGATTGTGTATTGTGACGTCATAGACACACACAGCAATGGAGGCGAGAAATCCGCCTTCTCTTAGGTCGCTTCAGAATTGAAAATTCAATTTTCTGTCATATTAGAATCGAAATAATTCATGGCAGGTATATGGTTATTGTCATTTAACCATGGGCTGGGCCTTTATATTTGTAAATTTAACCCCTCGCTAACGCTCTGGGTTAAATTCGAATATAAAGGCTCAGCCCATGGTTAAATTTCCAATAACCATATACCTGCCATGAATTATTTCTTAAATAATTAGGTGTCCACGACCTTCATTTCACACTTGAGTGACTTTGGTTAAGTTGTGTGTTTAGGTCCATTGCTCAGTAATCATTCATGATATCTTCATAATATTGCCCCATAGCATTCACGTTCACCCTTATGAGTATTCCCCTAAGCCCAACAATTAGGTGTTCATGTACATTTTATTTTATGACCTACATTGCATGCTTCAGGGTCTATCATTTATCCTGTTTTACCAACTATGCATAATATCCTTATAATGTTTCATTATTATAATCCCCTATATAAGCACTTAACAGTTCTCCTTGGATTTGGTGTTTTAATTTTGTAATAGAATTGCTGCATATATGCTGCAGATGCGCAATAAGCTTTTGGATTTTTGATATTGGTCTTGGTGCAAACAAGAGGCCCAAAATGTCGATTTTGACACATGTGAGCTTGTCAGATGAACTCCTCCTACATTTTTGGATTTATGTATTTAATTTTGTTACACAATTGTTGCATATATGCTGCAAATGCGCAATAAGCTTTCGGATTTTTGATATTGGTCTTGGTGCAAACAAGATGCCCAAAATGTCAATTTTGACTCATGTGAGCTTGTCAGTGGAACTCCTCTTACATTTTTGGGTCTCATGTAAACATTTAGCTTTGATTTTTCTCATGTGTCTGTTTTTCAAAGAATTCACATCTTGTTTGCAAAGTTTTACTGAAAAAGTGTGAAATGACAGATATATAAACCTATACCTCTCTGGAATCCTTGGAACAAATACTTTAAATTGAATTGCATAGACATCTGTATCATTCTGACAATATATATACGTGCTGTATATTTCCATGGAAACATTTGCAAAAGTTGAAAAAATTACCCCAAAATTTGCAAAAACAGTGCCTATGTAACGGTTTATAGTATCCGCCGTGAAATAAGATCCAAAGGAACATATTTCATAGCTCACCTGGTCAAATAATCTCCAGTTGGAAAGTATTTACTGCTCACATGGTGAAAAAAATCTCCAGATGGAATAAATCTCATATATATATCAATAACATTTGTTCCATTTGGAGCTTATTTCACAGGATACTATTTTGCCTTACACCAATACATAAGTCCCCCCTTAATGTATACGTTATGAACCAACATAGCCACTATGCTAGTCTGAAAGCCCTTCACAAACAGTTTGGATTTAGCAATAAAAAGGATATCATTAAGGATTACTTTAAAATACAATATCAAAATACACCGAACACTTACATCTATTTTCGCATCATGTGTAGAACATGCTATTTATACCGTCCATGCTGTGTGTCATGTGACCAAAACAAACAGCTAATAACCTACTATTATGAATAAATTCACTTTTTATTGATATGTTTCTTACATTTACTATCATTCTCACAAAATAAAATAAAATTTTTCACATAATCCCACCATTATAATAATGACATCTGATCAACCATATCATAAGCATGCACAAAGTTTTGACGCACTCTTTAACCCAGCATTTGAGGCACTAAAAAGTGTATCTGAGACCTTGGATTTCAAAAATATTTGATTCCAATTTTAGTAAATTTCCTGAAAGTCTCAAAGACAACTTATTTTTTGGATTTCTTTCTAGCAACCATACTTTTAGAATTTGCTTTGTTTTGAACTAATATTTTCATATATTTGATTCCAATTTTGGTTAACGTTAACTTCCTGAAAGTCACAAAGACCACTTATTTTTTGGAAATCTACTTAGAAACCAGTCTTTAATAAATTTGTTTGAAATATGTTCAAGAAACCAATAGGGTCTGTAAGTCTTTTCATGTAACACTGTGAATTCACGATAAAATTAGAAGTTCGAAAACGTTTCCCGCCAAAACATGACGTTTTTGGATTATGACGTTCAAAATTTTGTTAAGTACGTCATATATAATCGTGCAGAATGCAACTTCCGGGGTACAAAAAATGTACCCAGAAGTTTCAAAATTTGACAAGACTTAGAGACCCTATTTTAACCAAATATTTAGATGTCAGTAAGTATTTGTTACATTGACCTTCCATCCAAAATCTACAGGTGTCTTTCTTACCTCAAATATTCTCATCTATGTAAGTTTTATTGAAATCATTAAAAGGCATTCTGAAGTTTTGCTCTGGACAGATATATATGCCATTAAATTTATTGTTAGTATTTGTGATCTTGATCTTTTATCTACTGAGCATCATATCAATAAGTATCATCCTTACATCTCTAAATATGTGTAAATTTCATTCAAATCCATAGAACCGTTGAAAGTTGTGCTTAAGAAACAAATTTTAGGACCAAGTTTTTATCATCTATTAGTATTTGTGACCTTGACCTTTCACCTACTGAGCCAAAACTCAATCTATATAAATTCTTTTGCAGTTACACTCCAGAAGCCAATATTTGGGCCAAGTTTTTGTAGTATTTGTGGCATTGACCTTTGACCTACTGAGCCCAAAAGCAATAGGTGTCTTTCTTATCTCTAATGCAGTCATCTGTGTAAATTTCATTAAAATCCATAGAGATGTTTTTAAGTAATTCTCTGGAAACAGAAGTGCTTCGAATGAACTAATGGAAGGGCATAAATCGAGGGGTAAAATATCATTTATTAGGTTTCAGCCACCTTTCAAAATCTTCCATATGCATGAGGGCTAAACAAACAAAAAGTTGTGTATACATCAAAATTTGTCATTATCAAGCTTCAAAATAATAAGAAACCATTTCTCAAATTATAAACAAGAATTTTATTTCATAATGTGTTGTATTTCAACATCAAATTAAAAATTTGCCCCCGCGCAAGGTTGAAACGAATTGGGATTTCTTAGCAATATTTGTTTTTGTAAGACACATATGATGCCTACACATGTTACTATAGGAGTTGCCTAGATACATTATGTACCCTCGATTAATAAATCACCAAAAAAATTAATAACTTTAACAATGTATATTTTTTTAAAAAATTATCCGAAATCAAAATACATACCACATACACATCTTCAATAAGCATACAAAGATACTGCAAAATAAAAGCTTCCTAGCATCAAAACTGAAGGAAGAATTGTGTGGAAAATCTGTGTATCATCTATAATAATTCACCAAAAAAATGACTAAGTTCAACAATGTATATTTTTCAAAAATGCATCAAAATCAAAATCCTTTCCACATGCACATCTTCAATATAAGTACAAATTATCTGCAAAATAAAAACTTCCTAGCATCAAAACTGTAGGAGTTGCAAGGACAAACTATGTACCCTCTATTATGAAATCTAAAATGACTAAGTTCAACAATGCATGTTTTTAAAAAAAATAAACCAAAATCAAAATCCTTACCACATGCACATCTTCAATATAGGTACAAATATCCTGCAAAACTAGAGTTACTGTGGCCTAGTGGGCCACCGATACACCCGCCCCCGCCTCTTCCTGCATTTTCTTAAACATCTGGAATAAAGGAATAATTGGAAAACAAAATACAAATTGCACATCTACAATATGTAATTAAGGTCCAGCATAAGCTTCATGAAGTTCTGATAAGCGGTCAAGGAGGAGAAGTGGATACCAGGTATTTACCATATGGTTTGCATTGAGATAAAAGAGCTAAAATGACAAAGTTTGAAAGTCCAAAACATATAAAAAAATCTGCCAAAAAAGGAATTTGAAAACAAAATGTGCAATGCAAATCTACAATATGTAAAAAAGCACCTGCATAAGTTTCATTAAATTCGAATCAGAGGTTTAAGAGGAGCAGTGGATACCATGTGGTTTGAATTTCAAGAGCTAAAATGTGTAAAAAAAATCTGAAAAACAAGAATATGTGTCTAACGGACACAATGCCCCACCTCACAGCTATTTTGAGCAATGCTATATTTCATGATCAGAAAGGCATGAAGTTGGTGGCATGGGTAAATATTTGTTATGTTTTTTTTTATTTATATCCTAATGTGTATTTAAATGAAGTTTCGTGATAATACCATACATCTGTCACAGAAAAGAAACTTAAACCTGAGGTTAAATCTCATACTACCGGGCCTCTTTTTTCCATGGTCAGTGAAGCATGAAGTTGGTAGTAAAGGTAAATTTTTATTATGATTTTTGTTAAATTAGATGCTAATGTGTATTTATATAAAGTTTCAAGATAATGGCATACATCCTTCACAGAAAAAAAACTTCAACCTAAGGGTAAACCTCATACTACCCGCCTTTTTCCCATGATCAGTGAAGCATGAAGTTGGTAGCCACGATAAATTTTCATTATGATTTTTGTTTAATTATATCCTAATGTGTATTTAAACAAAGTATCATGATAATAGCATACATCCTTCACAGAAAAAAAACTTCAACCTAAGGGCCAACCTCATACAACTCGCCTTTTTTCCATGATCAGTGAAGCATGAAGTTGGTAGCCAGGATAAATTTTTGTTCTAATTTTTGTTTAATCATACCCTAATGTGTATTTATACAAAGTTTCATGATAATAGCATACATTCTTCACAGAAAAAAAACTTCACCCTAAGGGTAAACCTCATAATACCCCCTTTTTTCCATGATCAGTGAAGCATGAAGTTGGTAGCCAGGATAAATTTTTATTATGATTTTTGTTTAATTATACCCTAATGTGTATTTATACAAAGTTTCATGATAATAGCAAACGTTCTTCACAGAAAAAAAACTTCAACCTAAGGGTAAACCTCATAATACCCGCCCTTTTTTTCCACGGTCAGTGAAGCATGAAGTTGGTAGCCGGGATAAATTTTTATTATGATTTTTGTTTAATTATACCTGAATGTGTATTTATACAAAGTTTCATGATAATAGCATACATCCTTCACAGAAAAAAAACTTCAACCTGAGGGTAAAACTGACTTGGGATGGACGGACGGACGAACGGGCAGACGGACGGACGGACAGACCCGAACTCTATATGCAACCCCTACTATCATAGGCGAGGCATAAAAATTTTGGAAAACAAAAGCTTAGTGCGCATCTACAATATGTAATAAAGCTCCTGCATAAGTTTCATGAAATTCCAATCAGTGGTCAGGGAGGAATAGTGGATACCAGGAGGTCACTATATGGTTTGCATTAAGCTAAATTGACAAAGTTCAAAATACATCAAAAATCTGGTAAAAAGGAATTTGGGGAAAATAAAAGTGTAGTGCACATCTACAATATGTAATGAAGCTCCTACATAAGTTTCATGAAATTCCAATCTGTGGTTTAAGAGGAGTAGTGGATACCACGTGGTCACCATATGGTTTGCATTGAGCTAAAATGACGAAGTCCAAAACATGTCAAAAATCTGGAAAAAAGGGAATCATTGAAAAACAAGTATGGATCGTATTGCAAGGCAATACAGAAGTCCACTACCGGTGGAATAGATTGTTATACCAGCAAAAATAGTTAATAATGTGTAACTCATAGTGGTAGACTCACATAGCAAATATTAGCTTAATATCTGGAACGGTTTAGAAAAAAAGTCCGGAAAACCTATATTTTACCAAAATTTTCGAAGTCAAAGGCACAAAACTCCAACCAAAATCAATGGACCGGAACCAAACTCGAACTTGATCTGTAATTCATAGTGGTAGACTCACATAGCAAATATTAGCTTAATATCTGGAACGGTTTAGAAAAAAAGTCCAGAAAACCTATATTTTACCAAAATTTTCTAAGTCAAAGGCCCAAAACTCCGTCCAAAATCAATGAACCGAAACCAAACTTGACTTGATCTGTAACTCATAGTGGTAGACTCACATAGCAAATATTAGCTTGATATCCAGAATGGTTTAGAAAATAAGTCCGGAAAACCTATATTTTACCAAAATTATCTAAGTCAAAGGCCTATAAGTCGTCCAAAATCAATGGACCGGAACCAAACTCATACTTGATCTGTAACTCATGGTGGTAGACTTACATACCAAATATTAGATAAATATCTTTTATAGTATGGGAAAAAAGTCCAGAAAACTGAGTGTGACGGACTGAAGGACAGACTGAATGAGTGCAAACCTAAAGTCCCCTTCGGCGAAGCTGGTAGGGGACTAACAAAATAGGAAGTGCACATCTGTAATATGTTATTAAGCTACTGCATAAGTTTCATGAAATTCTGATCAGCGGTTTAGGAGTAGTGTATACTGAAGTATTAAAATCGGGAATGTCGTTGAATGAACAGGGAAATTTGTTCAAGTTATTTCTGGTTGGTATCTATTGACAATCTTTATTCATTATATTGTAGCGCACAAGTGCTATTCAGGTGAAAAAGGGTGTCTCAGTTACATATACTCTATAAATAACCTCTGGGGTACATGTACTCAATATCTATTAATGACCAAATCAGAGACAGAATCCCAACANCAAACAAGAATCGAGAAAAGATACAACACCAAAAACTTTAAAATGAAAAATTTAATGGTGGTAGGAATAGACAGTTACCACAATTCAGGCAAAGAAAGGTTATATTGAAGAGAGAGATTGCTACAATATTTACACTCCCATTTTTATTACTTCAGTAAAACAATATGCCCCCGACTTATTGTCGCGAGGGCATAAAAAATTGACAAAGGTTTTGCATTAGTAGGTTACATCAAAGTACTGACAAACAGTCAAAAAGTTCAAACTTGTAAATGGCTTCAACATCACAACTTATCATTATCAGTCTTTAAACCACATATACTAGTATATAAAATCCTTCAAAATATACCAGGCAAGAAAAACATTAACCATAAACTTTGGATGGGCAGAAGGACAAATGGACAAATACAACCATTACAGCAAATCAAATAATTCTGTATTATGATTATCTTATTCCTACCCTTCCTTGTAAATCTCCAAGTTTCCATAACTTCTCTTCTCTATCAGAGGTAGCATCTGGCATATCTAAATCTTCTGGTAGTTCTTCTTCCATAGTCAGTGTACTTGTCATACTCTTTTTCAATGGTGGTAATTTCAGAGGTTTCTTCTACAAATATAAACATATAAGGCGACATCAAGATGTAGACAGGAATAAAAGCCCTGTTCGTGATAAACTGGAGTTTTCTATGTATCGTGTGCGTTTTTGTCACATGTACATTCACTCCATATCCTTTCATTTTTCCTATTCATACAAAAGTTTGAACAAACTGACCACTCAAATATATAACTAGAGGCTCACATGAGCCTGTATCGCTCACCTGGTCACTGGTTTTATTCATTGTCACCTGTAGACCACCCATTCATACTATAAATCACTTCAGCAGATGTTACATTTTCATTCATTCTTGGATGAGGTACAAACTACAAATCACAAACTTTGGAAGGGATCACCCAAAGTCAATTGTAACCAAGTTTGGTTCCAATTGGCTAAGTAGGTTCAGAGGAGAAGACATTTGAATGCATTTCCCATAGAGTCCCTATGTTAAACTATGTTCCACGCTGGCAGCCATCTTGAATGAGGTAAGTACGTAAAAATCACAAACTTTAAAGGGACCACCCAAGGACTATTGTGACCAAGTTTGGTTCAATTTGGCTTGGTAGTTTCAGAGGAGAAGATCTTTGGATGCATTTCACATAGGGTCCCTAATGGCAGTCAACAAATAATTTTTAACATTAGTTTTAAAGTTGCGTCATCAATACCTATTTTGAAACCAAATTTCATTGAAATCAGACAATGTTGAATTTTCCCGCTTTTTTTGGCAGCCATTTTGAAAATGGCGGTCAACGAACAATTTTTAACATCAGTTTTGAAGATGCAACATCAAAACCTATTTGGAAACCAAATTTCAATAAAATCGGACAATGTTGAATTTTCCCGCCTTTTGTGGCGGCCATTTTAAAATGGCGGTCAACGAACAATTTTCAACACAGGTTTTGAAATCGCAATATCAATATCTAATTGGAAACCAAATTTCATTGAAATCAGACAATGTTGAATTTTCCCGCCTTTTTTGGTGGCCATTTTGAAAGCCATGCAGGTTAGCTGTAAAGTTACTTCAATATTAACTGACAAGGACGTTTGCATTGTGGGTATATAATCATGACTAAATGAAACAATATACAGATATATACAATTATTATTAAATAGACCATTTGCCAGTTCTGCGATCAACAGAATGAATTTAGCGAAACCCAAAAGGGAGGTAACTTTTTGAAAAATCTCAAGGGGACAGAATGGTTCCCTGCTCGTGAAAAACAACCAAAAAATAAAGCATTTTTAATTAAACGTAATGATAGTTTAATCTTTAGCAGACGTTTAGCCGGCAACATAATTCAAACCCCAATCTTCAATAGCACTTACCATTCTTTAAAGTGCTACTTGTTTCAAGTAAAAAAAATAAACAACTGTACTAACTTGAACTGTCTTCTCATTGAGTAGGAAAGTATTAAAAAATCGAAAATATGCTAACTTACTGCAGAATATCATAAATATTGTGTAGGGCACTACTTTGTCCAGGATGGCTAAGCATGAAGACCGTACTTTAAAACAAGTGGGTATGTTTAATGTTTGTTTGTCTGGTGTAGGAGTAATTTCCCTTTCAAGGTTTGACCAAAAAACACAAAATTTGACTTGAAGTTGCATGGGCCTTAATTAATTGGCAAATCATCTATTGTGAAATAAGTATAGTTTATGAAAGTATTTTTGCAAAAAAATGTAAAAATTTGTACAGAAACACTTTGTTGCTCTTGATTATGTAACAAATAATTATTTCTAATAAAGTGATAGCAGGGAATTTCTCTAAACTTTAAAAGAGAAAAGTAAACCAAAGAAGATTTGAAAGCATTAATGGGGAAATAACCCACAACCATATGGCATTGAATTTCTTTTTTTTTTTTGGTGAAAAAAGTCAATATCTTGTAACAACACAGGCAGTTGGATTTTTCTTCAAAATTTCAGAGTATGTAGATCTTGATATGCTGAACATTTTTCAAATTTACACTTCACCTCTACCTGTTTTTGAAATAAAAAATAAAAAATGCATAAATTTTGAAAATTTTACGGAAAAAGGGCTATAACTCTAAGACGGTTTTTCCGATTTTCTTCAAAATTGCAGGGCAGATAAATCTCGTCATTCTGAACGTCAGATTTTTGATATCTGCAACGGTTTTGAAGTTATTTGCCAAAAACAGCAATTTACCCCCATGTTCTATTTTTAGTAACAGCAGCCATGTTGTTTGGTCTACGGACATAAAAATCACAAACTTGAAAGTGCATACCCTGGTGATGATTCTGGCCAAGTTTGGTAAGTATTGGCCCAGTAGTTTCAGAGGAGAAGATTTTTGAATAAAAGTTAACGGACGGACGGACGGACGTACGCCGGACGACGGACGCCGAGTGATGGCAAAAGCTCACATGGCCTTTGGCCAGGTGAGCTAAAAAGGATTTTTTTAAATGAAATATTTGAAATTTATTTGTATGAGGGTTTAAAATTAGGAAAATGTTTGATTCAAGGATTTTCATAATAATAAGATGACAAAAAGCCAAGATCAAAACCATAGCACTTGCTGGTGCTTACAATCCTAAATTGTACATCTGATCCAATTTGCTAGGTGACACATGACATTGAATTCCAGCAGTAATGGAAGTGATTAAGTAAATGATCACTGCATGATTAAGCTACAGGGCTGGAAACTAACTTAAAATTCTTGCCTATGTCCATATATTTATTTTTTTAATATTACCCTGCCCTTTCGAAAACTGAAGGTGACTGTGGCAAAGCCATAAAGAGATATCATCAATTTCCCTTCATCAATTTCCCTAAAATTGTCAAGTTATCCCATCTTTGAGCTGTAGAGCAATATTTATATTCCTTCAAGCAAATCTGCATATAATGTCCTTTTGTGTCAATTTTCGTCAAAACCCTTCAAGTGGTTTAAAATATGTTATCCTTACTAGGTAATCTTTGGAGAAAAAACACGAAAAGTCGGTCAAATTATCTCCCCTTCAGGGTGTCCAACAGTAATAAAAAGTGTGGACAGAGGGACAGACTGTTTACAGATACTTCTAAAATTCATTTGAGGGGTTATAAAAAATACAAAAAATGCAAATCTCTGTTATATACAAATAATCTGCACAATGCAAAATCAAAATTTCTCAACCTAAAAAAGGTAGAAAGATTCATCAATGGTGTACTATATAAATTTTTTACCATTTCAATAGCTGGATATTATGTTGGAAAATCTGTCAAAAATGGGTCAAAGACTCAAATGGTCGGGTTGCGTTTTGGTGCGTCCAGCTGTACAGTGTGACTTCTAACGATCTCACAATAGACCTTCAATGTTAATATATTTGTGTGTGCTTTTGAATTTCAAGGATCTGGGTAAAAACCTGTAGGAGGACTTAGTTTCTCAGTTCCCATATACTATTTTGAAAATGTCAATAAAAATGACAGTTCCCATATACTATTTTGAAAATGTCAATAAAAATGACAAAGTTCCTTCATCCTGAAAAAAACAGGAAAAAAAACTTAAATAATTAAAAAATGTCAAGTGCATATCTTCACTTTTTCAACAAGATCTGGGTTGAAAACTTTAGAAGTTGATTTCAGAAAATAGGTACTCTGTTGAAAATGCCAATAAGAAATGACTAAGTTAGAAAAGTCTAGACTAGAGGCTCAGAGACTGAGCCTGTATTTCTCACCTGACAAAATGCTTCTATGCCATGCATGACCAAAAATGATGTTTTTACCAATGGGGTCTAATGTTTAGCTATGATCTCCATTCGCACCCTTATTTTTTGTCTGACCCTATTGAAATATGTAATTTTTGCAAAGGACCTTCTATACATTTAGTTAAATTTGCTTGAAAGGTTTCAGAGAAGATGATGAAAAGGATGGTTTTCTAATACCAGCTAGGCTCCAATGATAATCTATGTTCTGCACTGGAGGCCATGTTTTTTGTTGGATCAAAATGAAATGAGCAGCATTTGTAAAGTACCTTACATACATCATTCCTGTAAAGTTTGGTTGAATTTGCTTCTGTGGTTTCAGAGGAGAAGATGAAAATGTGATTTTCCCATAGGGTCCAATGTTAAACTATGTTCCGTGCTGGTGACCATGTTTTTTATCGGAATGAAATGAGCAATCTTTGTTAGGACCTTTAGTAATCATTCCTGTAAATTTTGGTTGAATTTGCTTCAGTGGTTTCAAAGGAGAAGATGAAAATGTAATTTTTCCGTAGGGTCCAATGTTAAACTATGTTCTGTGCTGGCAGCCACGTTTTTTATCGGATCAGAAAGAAATGAGAAATCTTTGTTAACGACCTTTAATACATCATTCCTGTAAAGTTTGGTTGAATTTGGGTCAGTGGTTTCAGAGGAGAAGATAAAAATGTAATTTTCCCATAGGGTCCAATGTTAAACTATGTTCCATGATGGCGGCCATTTTTTCATCGGATCAGAACAAAATCAGCCATGTTTGTTACGGACCTTTAGTGCATCATTCCTGTATAGTCTGGTTGAATTTGCTTCAGCCATTTCAGAGTAGAAGATGAAAATGTGATCTTTCCCATAGGGTCCAATGTTAACCCTAAGTTATGCACTGGTGGCCATGTTTTTTGTCAGATTAGAATAAAATGAGCAATCTTTGTAAAGAACCGTCCATACATCCTTCCTGTAAAGTTTGGTTGAATTTGCTTCAGATGTTTCAGAGGAGAAGATGAAAATGTGAAAAGTTTAGCGGACGAAGGACGACAAGTGATGGCAATATCTCAAACTGACCCTTCGGGTCAGGTGAGCTAAAAAAAATAGGCTAAAATTTCCAAAATAATTTTATAAAGTCAGGTGCACATCTTCAATATATACTGAAACTTTATGTGAAGTTTCAAGGGTCTGGGTTGAAAAATGTAGTAGGATTTCATTTCACAAAATAGCTACCCTCTGTTGAAAATGTAAAAAAAATTACTAAGTTCTAAAGTCCGGAAAAACATTTCTGAAATGATTCTATAAAGTCAGGTACACATCTTCCATATATATATTAGGAAAAATGAAAGGATATGGAGTGAATCTACATAGAAAACTCCATTTATCAAGGACAGGGCTTTTATTCCTGTCTACATCTTGATGTCACCTGAGGGTCTAAAAAATGACTAAGTTCCAAAGTCCAGAAAATAGGAATAAAATTAACGAAATAAGTCCATAAAGTCAGGTGCACATCTTCAATATATATATAAAAAAATTCTGCAAAGTTTCAAAGATCTGGGTTGAAAGATTTCACAAAATAGGTACCCTATTTTCCCCACCCGTTGTCGCCCACCCGCCCGACATTCACCATACTATAACCCTGATTTGCACTCTGTGCAACATGGCCAAAAATTGTAAAATGTAAGATGACCTTTGTCTTATATGTTCAGCTGCATTTTTATTGTGATATTAGTATTTTTCGTTGATATTTGTTCTACTTGATTTCATTATAAATTCGCAAACTAGGTTTTCACAAAATGGCTACCATTTCATCATTACCTTTGGTGGAGGAGGTTTCTTCACAGGTCTTCTTTTAATTCTAGATTTAACCTGCTCTTCCATTGGTTCTTCCTAAAAACAGAAATAATACCATTACTATTCCTAATGCATGGATGTTCCGCGGAACACATGAGTCGCCTGCACTATATATATCAGAGAAAAACAAAATTAAAGAAAATCATAATGCATGGTGCACATCTGCAATATAAATTGAAGCATTCCTGAAAGTTTGGTTGAAAAGTACCCAGCGGTCTAGTAGGAGTTCCGCATAATGGAGGTATACCCTTTGTCCCATTAGGCTAGAATGCCAAAGTCCAAAGATAGCTAAAAAATCTGAAAAAAAAATAAATGAAAAACAAAATACATGGTGCACATCTGCAATATATATTGAAGCATTCTTGCAAGTTTGGTTGGAAAGTACCAAGCGGTCTAGGAGGAGTTGCGGATAATGGAGGTATACCCTATGACTCCAATAAAATGACAAAGTCCAAAAATAGGTTCAAAATCTGGAAAAACATAAATAAACAAAATCTAAATAGATGGTGCACATCTACAATATATACTGAAGCATTCCTGCAAGTTTTGTTCGAAATTACCCAGCGGTTTAGGAGGAGATGCGGATAATGGAGGTATACCCTATGATGCCAATAAGCTAAAATGACAAAGTCCGAAGATAGCTAAAAAATCGAAAAAATCAAAATTAATCAAAAACTAAATGCATGGTGCACATCTGCAATATATATTGAAGCATTCTTGCAAGTTTGGTTGGAAAGTACCAAGCGGTCTAGGAGGAGTTGCGGATAATGGAGGTATACCCTATGACTCCAATAAGCTAAAATGACAAAGTCCAAAAATAGGTTCAAAATCTGGAAAAACATAAATAAAGAAAAACTAAATAGATGGTGCACATCTACAATATATACTGAAGCATTCCTGCAAGTTTCGTTCGAAAGTACCAAGCGGTTTAGGAGGAGATGCGGATAATGTAAAAATTTTGGAGCCATACAGACAGACAGACGGACAGACAGACGGAGGGACGCAAGATGACGGATAGTGATCCCTATGTGTCGATCCTGCACTAGGTGCAGGCGACACAAAAACTCTTAAAATCACTGTTATGGGAGATTACTCTTTAATTGACAGATATAGGGGATAATTCTTTAAGTCAGTGGTATGGGAGATATTTTTTTAACTCACCAATATAGGAGATAATATTTAAAGACCAAACAGCCTATTGTTTGTACGCATATAACAGCGCATTGTCATTGTTTCCTAACACGTCTGTGACGTCTTGTAGTAAATCCGCGAAACGGCGTTTTACTTTCGCGATATTTTAAAAATATTGAAATGGCTTCCTGATTGAAAGGGCGATTCATTAAAAATTGCAAAAATTGCGACAGGAAGAGGGGGAAAAGTGTCAAACCGCAATTGATATCTTATAAAAATTAATTTAGGGGTCTCTCAACAGGAAGCAGACAAAGTCACATTTTGGAAAAAGATTGAAAAGGAAGGAGAAAATAAGGATTTTTTTTTTAACCTACACTGCTTACACAGGAACTTCGCAAAAGATGCAGTACATGTATTTCAGTCTGTCTTGAATGTACAAATTCATAAAGCATGATTAGATACATAGATAATTATACAACCGTTTCAATAAATCTGCCCGAACCTTGGAGTGTGTGACGTCAACAAAAGATTGTCATTAGATATAAATGCACACTGACAAAATAATATATACAATCAAATACAGTATAGTACTGTATAGTACTGTCATCTACTCAATACAAAGACACTGTCAGTAATAGAAAAAACCTGAGTTAGTCAAATCACGCCCTGTTAGTAGGGTCAGATTTGGGCACATTTATTGTGACAGTCAAACGAGTGGCACAAGTTTCATTTCAATGAGATTAAATTTTCAGTGTTTTCATACCACCTTTTTTAAGTTCCACAAACACATAGGCAACACAAATTTAATATCTCTCGAAAATCAAAAATTTCTTCAGTTTTAAATGCTTTTCTTCGCGTTCCGAACATTTCCATTTAAGACATTTCGTCAACTTAAGTTTAGCAGAGCCAACATCCGCGTTCGTACCATTAACTCCATCTGTTTTAACCACCAGTAAAACAGCACAATAAGATGTTGTTCAAAACTCATTGTTTACATATGCCCGAATGTTACACACCTTTCCAAAAAAGAGATTCGAAATCTTATTACTCAATTCAGAGCTAGTGACCATATGCATTAATAGAAGAAGGGAAGTATAAAAACATTCCAAGACGTCAAAGACAGAGAGGACGAGTTTCACTTCTTTTTCAACTGTAAAATTAATTCTTCATGTCGATTACTATATCAGTGTAATATAACACATTTTAATTTACTTAACCAATAAGAAAAAAGCTTGTTCTAATTCTTAACCCGTCTACACCTGATGATAATAAAACAGTGGTATCTAATATACAGCAGTCATTAGAACTGAGGAAAGATGACCCTTTTCTGTTTTAGTATCGTAATTACATACTGACTGTCTTGCTTTTAATTATTGTTCATATTTATTGTCATTGTATATGTATTGTCACATTTGCTGCAACCCTCATGGGTTAAAAGCTTTCAATAAAGTTCATAAATCGCGAACGATTTTGATATGTAAAAGCTTAAGTGTAAATATCCAATGCTTAAAATTAATAAAAATTATATAGTTACAAAGCTCAATCATCCCTTCATAGCCGGATAATGATACCACAAAGAATGGTATGATCATCAGAAAATAAAAGACTTTGCAATTTTCACACGGTGACTTTCTTCTGCTCCACGCATAACTAACAGAGTCCTCCCCAGTTCCGACTTATAGAGTATGGTGATAGTGATTATTGCTATCATTAAAAAATTTTGTTTAGTCAATACATCTAAAATCACAATATTATATATCCTCAAAACCTCTAAAAACGAAAACAATTTGTCTCATCAGTACAGCTAAATCAAAAGCATTATATAATGATGAGATGAGTACAACTAGAATTTAAACATTTTGTCTCCTTTGTAACAGCTTAAGGCAAAATATTTCTCTTTCCAATACATCTGACACTAACAACATATACTGCTGAAATAGAATTGCAAAATCACCAGTTATCAAGTAAAGATTGATAAAGAGCTGTAAATCCAAATTTGTCAAAACACCGATATGGTCAACGGAAATAACGGTAAACCGTAAACGTTTTTCAGCGCCACAATTTTTGGTTAATATTTTGGTTACTCTCTGACATATTTCAAACAAATATAATATACAGCTAGGATCAATTCATTGAAATTGGCAGGAAGAAAAAACATTTTTTTTTCAAAACAGCAAATATAAACCTACTGAAATACAAAATTTCCGTCAAAGTCTGATCAATAAAAAGTAATGCACAGAGATTTACTTCTTTACACTTTAATGGAACAGATTTATTATTTTTAGATCTTTATAGGATGTACAAATATCACAGATTTTCATTTTATTAGTCACTATTGACGCCTAGAAAAATGTTCGTTTTGTTCAACTGAACTTTTTCGGCGGGAAATCTGTACTATGACGTCAGATTTTTCTAAGAGCCGGACAATGAAATACTGGCAAACAAACGATAAAATGGGGACTAAAATATTATAACTTTTTCCAGAGTTCGGTGACATATGATTCTTTTCATATCAATGTAAAGAATATGGGAAGATTTAGTTGCTATCAGATTATCGTTGAAAAATCAACGGTCAATTTTTTTTTTCACGGATAACTTAATTTTGATCTTCCA
This sequence comes from Modiolus philippinarum, assembly GCA_002080025.1. Lineage (NCBI taxonomy): Eukaryota > Metazoa > Mollusca > Bivalvia > Mytilida > Modiolidae > Modiolus > Modiolus philippinarum. The sequence goes on along the minus strand of MJUU01044160.1, from coordinate 27,092 downwards.
AATAATTGTTGGCGGGAAAGAGAAAATTGTTATTTCTAAAAATCTCACAGTCATACAAATGAAAGTTTTTAATTTTAATTGGACACTTATTGATCTATATTTTTACCAGAAAAAAGAATTTTGATTCTAAGTTTCAAAATAAAGAAATAGCATCAATTTAAAGAAAGTGTGAATGAAAAAGATAATTCTGGAAAGACTGCCAACTTTGAGTTGCCATAGCGACAAAATTAAGTCGGTGACCCCCCATTTTTTTCGACGAAAATTTTCCCCTAAGTCACAAACTACTTTGTCACAAAATTTGAGAAAAAAGTCAATGGTGGAAATAAATAGACAGTTTGGTCTTTAAGTTACTGTTATAGGAGATAATATTTCAGTCAACAATATAGGAGATATTTTTCAAGTCACTTGTATGGGACATAATTCTTTAAGTAACTAATATGGAGATATATAGTTTCCATAACAAGAACTAGTTGATTATGAAATTTCTCACATCGAGTTAAATAAATTTTTCAAATGTTTGAAAGCGAGGCTTGCCGAGCTTTCTAACATTTGAAAATTTATTTAACGAGATGTGAGAAATTTCATAATTAAAGTGTTTAAGTTGTGGAAACTTTTTCTCTAATGACTGAACGAAAAACACAGAGGATTGTATTCCGAATGAATTTGGCGGGAAATGTCACGAAACTTGTTCTCCTCTCTAGAGAGGAGAACAAATGTTTCCACACCGTTCAGGAAATGTGAAAACTGGATAGAAATTAGAGAAAATTGAATAAGTCACTGGTACAGGATATCATTCTTTAAGTATCTGAAATGGTACACAATTCTTTAAGTCAATGACTTGGGAGATAATTCACTAATGGGGGATAATTTGTCAAGTCACTTTGCTAACATCTGACTCTATACGTCATTTTGCTAACATCAGACCAATATGAAAGAATATTTGATTTATGATGAAAACAATGTTATTCTTTTCTGACAAACATAGAAAGCAGCCAGAGCCTGCTAAGCTCACCTCGTTTTGCAGCATTGTCACATGTTAAACATGTCAGTAAACAGGAATGGACTATAACCATTCTTTTTTTAACAGATTCATTCATGGGTAAAATGTAGGTAAATGACTGCATCCAAAGAATTCACTGCAGCTGTCATCCAAAAATGCATCAAACATACCAATATGGCTGATGTGGAACATGTCAGTAAATGGAAATGGACTTTATCATTCTACCTAACCAAGTCGCTCATGCGTAAAATGTAGGTCACAATCAGCATCCAACACATGCATCGTTGTTGTCATCGCAAAATGAATCATACCTACCAATATGGTTGATGTGGGCCATGTCAGTAAGCAGGAATGGACTTTAACCATTCTACCTAACCAAGTCACTCATGCGTAACATGTAGGTCAGAGACAGCATCCGAAGCATGCATTCCAGTCGTCATCCAAAAATGCATCATTCATACCAAATTGGTTGATGTGGTACATGTCAGTAAGCAAGAATGGACCTTATCCATTCTTCTTAACCAGACGTGGATGCAGACGCTAGGGGTATCACATTAGCCCCTCTCACTTCGTGAGGTGAGCTAAAAAAGAAAAATAATATCTGTAAAATATAAAACATTACAATGGTATATACACAGTCAGCAAATTTTATATAGGGTCTGTAAATCTTGTCATGTGACAGAGATTTCACAAAAGAATTGAAGTTTAAAACGTTTCTGCCAAACATGACGTTTTCGGACGTTAAATTTTGAGTGTAAAGCGTCATACATTTTAGTACGAAATGCAACGTTGGAGTATAATGAATGTACCCGCAAGTTTAAAATTGAACGAAATTAACAGACCCCAATTGGGGGAGAGCATAACAGTCACTTGATGATCTTGTTATGAAGGTTACATATTTTTCTGACAGATTGACAACAAATGGATAAACATACACTTACCACCTCAACTTCCTCCTCTTCCTCTTCCTCCTTAAGAACAGCTGGTGTAGGGGGTGGTACAGATGGCCTGGTCTGTAAATATAAACCATGTGTTATTAGGGAGATACAGATGGCCTGGTCTGTAAATATAAACCACATGTTATTAGGGAGGTACAGATGGCCTGGTCTGTAAATATAAA
>MJUU01044160.1:2801-24301 GCA_002080025.1 Modiolus philippinarum | reverse complement strand
GCCTGGTCTGTAAATATAAACCACATGTTATTAGGGAGGTACAGATGGCCTGGTCTGTAAATATAAACCACATCTTATTAGGAATTTTCAGGGGAATATGAAGATATAACATTGTGATATGTGAGTAATATTTATTGTCTGACACAAGTCCTACAATGTACAAGTACAGTGCTTCCTCTTTATACCGCTCTCTTTAATGGCAGTCCCTCACTTATTGCCAACCCTTTTCAAAGTCCATTTTTCATAGTTTTTTGTAATTTATTCACTGGATATATCACCATCTTTACTTATCGCCTAAATGTTTTTGTCTCAAAGGTGGCAATATAACAAGGGTGCACTGTACTTTTAACGGTCTCATATCTAATAAGATATCCCCGGTTAAATTAACCAATCAAAGTACAGGATTAGACACAATACATCATTTAAGCAGAAAAGGTCTATTATATTTGTGGTTTTATCTCTAGGTATGATGTCTAAAAAATTTTTCTCTTTCATAATTTGTGGTACTGCACAAGTGACTATGATAAATCAGTTAATTAAACTGCTCTGATTGACATTCCTATCTATACCTCTTTCACATTCTATACTCCACATTTTGTGACTAATAATTTATTTTAAGTGTTGTCAATCAAGAATAAGTAGAAGTAATGTGGTCATCTAGGCCACAAATGAATACCTTTAGTCCCCAAGTGTACCATTTCTCTAAGCAGTTGTGTATCAAAACTGTATGAAAATTACTCATACAGCAAATACACATTTTTATCCAGCTGCAGACCAAATCTTATCAATTAAATTCTTCAAAAAAACTTTATTGGTTAAAAAAATCAAAGTGTGCACAAAGAGGAAATAGAGGCATAGTAGACCAGGAAATGATTCATCAATATCAAACTGAGACCAAAAAGGAGATAATCCTACTTAAACAAAGCATTTGGGAATGTTGGTGAATACAAATTGTTGGTTCAAAGACCATTGTGAACATAGATGAATACTAACCACTGGTTCAAAAACCATTTGTGAAAGTAGGTGAATACTAACCCCTGGTTCAAAGACCATTTGTGAAAGTAGGTGAATACTAACCTCTGGTTCAAAGACCATTTGTGAACATAGGTGAATACTAACCCCTGGTTCAAAGACCATTTGTGAACATAGGTGAATGCAAACCTCTGGTTCAAAAAGCATTTGTGAAAGTAGGTGAATACTAACCTCTGGTTCAAAAACCATTTGTGAACATAGGTGAATACTAACCCCTGGTTCAAAGACCATTTGTGAACATAGGTAAATGCAAACCTCTGGTTCAAAAAGCATTTGTGAAAGTAGGTGAATACTAACCCATGGTTCACAGACCATTTGTGAATGTAGGTGAATACTAACCTCTGGTTCAAAGACCATTTGTGAACATAGGTGAATACTAACCTCTGGTTCAAAGACAATCTGTGAGCGTAAATCTGATATTTCTTTGTAAGCATCACTGAGTTTCATTTCTGTATCTGCCAGACATTTTTGGTAAAATTTAGCTTTTTGCATCCATTTATTTATATTTACATCTTCATCTTTAATGCTAGCAGCAGATTCCTAAAAAATAATTTATTTTCTGTAATAACACAAGCAACTGTCATTATGTACTTGTGTACTGATAATGGAAGAAACTCAGTGGCATGCACACATACTGCACATTCATCCACAATATTCTACACTCTCAAATAGTTTATATAAAACAATTTTATTTCTTCCATTATATCTTGAACTCTTGTAGTTCCTTTTATAAACAAAATTTGTGTTGGTGTGACAACAGCTCTCAGTTGTGAAAAAAAACCACAAAAAAGTCTACAGATGTTGACTGGGCTTCATGAGATGTTGAAAATAGTCAAAAGTAATTTAATACAAATTTGTCCAACCAAAATGGAGGAATTGAGTACATTTTTCTTCATATAATAATACATCCTATTAAACATGAAAGAAGTTTAAGGAGTTGTGTGCACAAGATCAACTTCATGTACTTGTAATATGCAATGCCAAAAATAGCCAAAGTCCTTCAACTCTTCAAAAAAAATGTTGAATCAAGATGGAAGTATAGTTTGTACACCTGCAAGCCTAAACAATACATTCCTCAAGCAGTTACCAATTTACTTACAATATAAAATCAAGAGGCTAGATAAAACCAGAGGCTCCAAGGAGCCTGTATCGTTCACCTGGCTTCAGTTGCCACAATCAAGGTAACATTGTAAGTTATACAGTTGATCTTCAGTTTCTGAAACTTTCGTAGCTCAAACACCTCCAATATCTTGAACTGTTTTTAAAGTCTGATCATGTTTTATTATATTTCTTTGTTGAGCTTTTTTGACAAAAATGTTCTTGCTTAGGACCACTTTCGACACTAGTTTTGAAGTCAAGATGTCATTTTGAAAATGGCAGTCAAAAAACAATTTTCAACATTGGTTTTGAAGTCGCAACATCAATATCTACTTGGAAATTAAATTTCATTGAAATCGGACGATGTTGAATTTTCCCGCCTTTTTTGGTGGTCATTTTAAAAATGGCAGTCAACTAACAATTTTTAACATCAGTTTTGAAGTCGCAACATCAATATCTATTTGGGATCCAAATTTCATTGAAATCGAACAATGTTGAATTTTCCCGCCTTTTTTGGCGGCCATTTTGAAAATGGCGGTCAACAAACAATTATCAATACTGGTTTTGAAGTTGCAACATCAATATCTATTTGGAAACCAAATTTCATTGAAATCGGAGAATGTTGAATTTTCCCGCCTTTTTTGGCAGCCATTTTGAAAATGGCGGTCAACAAACAATTTTCAATACCGGTTTTGAAGTCGCAACATCAATATCTATTTGGAAACCAAATTTCATTGAAATCAGACGATGTTGAATTTTCCCGCCTTTTTTTTGGCGGCCATTTTGAAAATGGCATTCAACAAACAATTTTCAACACCGGTTTTGAAGTCACAACATCAATATCTATTTGGAAACCAAATTTCATTGAAATCGGACAATGTTGAATTTTCCCGCCTTTTTAGGCGGCCATTTTGAAAATGGGGGTCAAGGAAAAATTTTCAACATCAGTTTTGAAGTTGCCACAGCATGGAAAACATTTCATCAATTTACACTTAACCTTCATCTTCTATAGTTTTGGAAATAAAAGATGAAAAATACGAAAATTTTAAAAATTCGGTGAAAAAAGGGCAGTAACTCCTACAAGGGTTTATGGATTTTCTTCAAAATTTCAGGGTGGGTAGATCCTGATATGCTGAACATTTTTGCAATTTACACTTGACCTCTATCTGTTACACTTTTTGAAATAAAAAATAAAAAATGCAAAAATTTTGAAAATTTAACAGAAAAAGAGCTATAACTCCGAGATGGGTTTTCAGATTTTCTTCAAAATTGCACAGTGGATAGATCTCATCATGCTGATCATTTTATCTCCAGTCAGATTTTTGATATCTGTAACGGTTTTCAAGTTATTAGCCAAAAACTGCAATTTACCCCTATGTTCTATTTTTAGCAATGGCAGCCATGTTGTTGGACAGATGGACAAACTGAACATCAGTTTGAGAAGGCATACCCTGATGATGATTCAGGCCAAGTTTGGTTTAATTTAGCTTAGCAGTTTCAGAGAAGAAGATGTTTGAAATTGTTGACAGACAGACATGCAAAAATTTTGAAAATTTAACAGATTTTTGATATCGGTAAACGTGTCAGATTTTTGATATCTGTAATGGTTTTAGAGTTATTAGCCAAAAACTGCAATTTACCCCTATGTTTAATTTTTGGCAATGGTGGCCATGTTGTTCGACAGAGGGACAAACTGAACATCAATTTGAGAAGCCATACCCTGATGATGATTGAGGCCAAGTTTGGTTTAATTTGGATTAGCGGTTTCAGAGGAGAAGATGTTTGAAATTGTTGATGGACGAACGGTCAACGGACGCATAGTGATGGCAATAGCTCACATGGCCTTTTAGGACAGGTGAGCTAAAAAATATATGTGTGTTTACCGGTACCACACCGACACTAGCTTTTTTTCAATACTTCAAAATTTCCTTGTGTGATCTCTATCATTTTAGCAACACCATTCAGATATGTTTATTTCTACAACTGCTAGCATTATTTATCGGAAAATACACTAAAAATGATTAAAATTACAGAATTCCCAACTCCTGTGGTCAAGTCCACCATTTTTACTGGTCAGATTTTTTTGTTTTTTGTTTTTTTTGGCCTGAGCACATCCTTAGTAACAACTTCATATTCAAAGATAAAATCTAACTTGACATGATACATCTAAAATTAAAATGTTTTGTTGTTTCTCAAATGTGCAAATAGCTTTCCACAACCAAATATGTGCATAGATTGATGAAAATACAGCAACCTAGTCAATGGAAATATCTCATGAAGTAAGAAAATTGTACAATACTTGTAGATGTCAGACAGACAGACGTTTACCTGGACAGATATGGAACTTCTCTCTGTCCTTCCATGACATCTTGGGCACATCAAGCTTACAGAACTGGCTCTTATTTCCAAACTGAAACATTAAATGAAGCACAATAAGGTAGCCATTACAAAAAGTATTAATTCACCTATTTTTTTTTTTTTCAGCTATTACTAATATTTCCTGGCCATTTTATCCACTTATTTTGTGACCAATGTCAGCTTGCTATTGGTTTAAATGCATTAGTACAAACCCTCCTCATCCTTGTTGCTATTTCTTGTACCATTTGGAATCCTTTATATTAATTTCGTATTCTGTCATGTTATTAAATGATATTTGGTACCCCCCCAAAAAAAATCAGAACCTAAAGTAATCTCTGAAGCTAAATCACATTCTCTAAATGCAGCAAAATCTAAACTGATTCCCTAGATACCAAATACAATGTAAACCTATCTATTGGACAGATATTGCAATCAAAATCTGATTCAAATCATAATTGGTGAAAACATTAACACTTTATCCACCAGTGACGTATATATCCGCTCTACTACCTAAGACTGTATTGATGTGCACCATGGCACTCCATACATTTCAATTGCAAACTTTTTGTGCGTGTCCTGTAGCCTAATGGCAAATGTCTTCAGAAGTTATGTGTAGTAGTTTTTAAGACTACTATTGTACTTTTGTAACAGCTGTTACAAGAGCTCCAGAAACAGAAAATCGAAAAAAAATCGTCAAATTTAAGGGAGGGTAGGCAACTTCAAAGATTATTCCGCTGGAGAAAAAAGGGTGAAAATGCTCGCACTTCGGTTGAATAATGTAGAAAAATGATTGAGAATAACAGACATATCACAACTTTAGGAACAATCACCCACAGAAAGAAACTGCGCCTAAATTCAGTGAAAAATAAGGAAATAGAGTGAATTTGACGCTACCAGCTTTCCATATATTTCTCTGTCATGAGCAATTCTTACGCTATATATGTCAAAAATTCAGAAATCGAAGTGGTGTTACAGGCATAGCTACTAGAGCGAAGAAAAGCCGGTTTGGCACCACTTCTGGTTCTCTGGGACGACTTTAGTATGAAAAAAACGTCAAAAAACACAATTTTTAGGTGGGGGTGGGCTGTTACCCTCCACCCGCCCGCTCCACCCCACCCCAATTTTCCTCCCATGCCGTCCTGCCCCAACTCCTAATACTTAACTTATTTCCTGTCAGCATCAACTATATTCTGCCTCATCTCATTTGCATATACTTTGCATAAATTTGCAAAGAAATGAAAATACGACTTTCTAGAAAAAAGCTCTGGTGGACAAAGAGTTAACAAAATATTGGAATTTTTAATATGACTGTAATGATTTATTGTATATGTACAAATATTTGTACTGAAACCTTAATACAGGTGCCCATTTACCTTTTGGAAGAATATCTCTCAAGTTCTAGTTCAACATCACTAATCTTATCTCTAAGATCCTCATTTTCATCTTGTAAATTCACAACTTGACTGTTCTGAAAGAGATATTGATGTAAGAGAGAGCTTAATAAACTGACTGTAAGACCAGAACTTTATTTAATGCCAATAAATCAAAAGTGATCATAAATAACAATTATTACATGTAATATCATTGAAATTTAATTAGCAAATTTTGTTTTGTTTTGGTTTATAGTAATTGTTTACAATACAGGACTTTCGAGATAGGAACTCTCGTGTAATTGAAGGCGGAAATTATCTACTCAAATACCAGTAAGACGGATAACTGGATCCCTGACATATTGAAAACATAGGTAATCAATGATTACAAAGTTCGCCTCGTTGTGGCACTTTGTCGCAGCAACCCAATTTTGCCTGGATGCTGACCTACCATCAGAGATGCATGCACATGCAAGGTTAGATAATCCTACCATGTACAGTGACTGAGATCTGAACTCGGACGTAAACTTGAATGTAAGTCACTCAAGCGGAAAATATAGGTCAAAGTGACCTAATTTTGCCGGGATGCTGACCTACCATCAGAGATGCATGCACGTGCAAGGTTAGATGATCCTACCATGTACAGTGACTGAGATCTGAACTCGGACGTAAACTTGAATGTAAGTCACTCAAGCAGAAAATACAGGTCAAAGTGACCTAATTTTGCCCGGATGCTGACCTCCCATAAGAGATGCATGCACATGCAAGGTTAGATGATCCTACCATGTACAGTGACTGAGATCTAAACTCGGATGTAAACTTGAATGTAAGTCACTCAAGCGGAAAATATAGGCCAAAGTGACCTAATTTTGCTGGGATGCTGACCTCCCATCAGAGATGCATGCACATGCAAGGTTAGATGATCCTACCATGTACAGTGACTGGGATCTGAACTCGGACGTAAACTTGAATGTGACTGAGATCTGAACTCGGACGTAAACTTGAATGTAAGTCACTCAAGCAGAAAATATAGGTCAAAGTGACCTTATTTTGCCTGGATGCTGACCTACCACCAGAGATGCATGCACATGCACAGTTAGATTATTGTACTATGCATAGTAACTGAGATATGAACTAAAATGTAAATTTGAATGCAAGCCACTCAAGCGGAAAATATAGGTCAGAGAGACCTAATGTTCTTGGAGGCTGTGAGTTAGCCCAAGATGCACCTGCATGCAAAGTTTGATGACCCTACACTGCATAGTTACTAAGATATATACCCAAATGCGGACGCGGATGCCGGGGGTACTCCAATAGTGCCCCTCAACTTCGTTGAGGCGAACTAATAAATATATATACCACCTAAAACAAACTATTTATGAAATTCTTCTTCTTCTTCGCTTGGTTTTGTAGGCGACTTACTATAAAAGTAATTGCGCCCTTGTACAAATTGTTAGTTATTTAATTACATATTTTAGTGCTAATAGCAAACTTTATTTCTGGGCAAACTGTATGGCGAGTTTACAAACTTTCAGGGTATAAAATGTGTTATTGAAATGTGCTAATTCTAGGATGGTTGTGTTTTAGGTGATTCTAATACTGTATCACTTCTACTGTGTTCGAAAAACTTTATTGAATGGTTAAAAGGATATACTTAATCTGTACTGACAAATTCGCTTGATGTGTAACTAATTATGATCATATTAAGTTGATATGAAATAATATTTATTTTGGATATCGAAATCTGGTCCCCTTTTCATTACGGTTCCCTGCACAATATCCTAATATTCCCACTTTTTGTGAATATTATATCCTATTTAGTATGGGGTGCCATGGTAGTTTCTGTGTATTGGGTTGGCGAGGGAATACGATTCCCTCGCCAGAAAATTTATGAAATTGAACTTATAATATGTCCTACATGACAATTATTGACCAAAACTTCATCTTACGCAAAAATTTATATTCTTTAAAATACTCTAGCGTAAATATATTTTCATGATCAAAAGTATTTACATCAAAATCATTTTTCGAAATATATGTTTAATTTTTATATAATGGTCTCTTCAAGCTTTTTTATCAGCAAATGATTTCTTGGCCTTTTTGATATAAAAAAAAAACAGTCTACACAATATTGGTCGTACCTTCTGATCCATGATATAAAAAGCTGTCACTGGTATATATGGTTAAACCATGGATCTTAGGTTGTGAACAAAACTATCCCTATAAATGGGCTTAAGGTGTCTGCAGGGTATTAATTTCCTAGTATAGAATTTTGTGAAATTTTCTATGTATAAACATAATTGTATTATTGTTCAAATTGTAAAATAAAATTTGGGGGTCAACGTGCATTTAAGTGCAAAAACTGAAATTGAAAATTTTACATAGAAATGGTAAGGAAAATGATTATATGAGAGGATAGCTTGAAATATCTATTATAGATTTTGTTCATACTTTGCATGTGTTTTGAAATCATTATACATGTATTAGTATACATATACAAAATAAAAATAAGGTGTCACTGTTGAAATAAGAGAGATAAATCTGGATATATTAATTTCTTTAGTGATATCTATCTAAGCCTCATGTGGGGCCTTTAGTAAAATAAAAAGTTTCAAGTTTCAAGTTTCAAAGTTTCAAGTTTCTATCCTAAATTCTTTTATCAAATCCTCCCTTGCTTAATTTCTGTGTTCTGTAAATCCAGCAACAGATTTAAAGCTTGTGAGTTTTAATTCACATTTTGTAATGAAAATGTTGTAAAATGATAAGGAATATAAATTTTAAATATTTTGGAACTTCCTTTACATTTTAATAACTATTTTTGCTAAATTTCTGAATGAATGAAACCTAAGACAAAAATGGCAGAATAATACCACTGAGCCACCTTAAAATGGTCAAATTTCTACATTTTGAAAGTTATCATTGTGTTCATATCATCATTGTGATGTTACATGCATAAGAATACCCTGAAACTTACCTGATTACAGAAATTTAAAGGTTTTAAGAATAATTTTATTCCAAATCTTAAGTGGTTTACAGAAATTTGGAAATTCAAAATTAATGCGACCAATTTTGACTAAGCTTTAACTTTGTCCTTTGGTGAAACAAAATTTAATCCTGAAAATGAAGCAGCTATGTCAATCAGCATAACAGCTTAAGTGAAATCCATTTGATAAGCTAATGATAAAAAGAAACAGAGCTAGAAAGATTGCTTACTTTTATGTATTTACAACACTAAACGACCAGGCAAAAAGAGAATACCTGGAAACTCATTTTTCTAATAAGGTAAGTAATGATCAAATCAAAACATTTGGGAGACCAAAGACCAAAACATGTTCAAAGCTATCAGAAAATAAAATCAATAGGGTCTAAACGAAAAGCAAAGTCATCTAAAGACAGAGTTTTGTATGAAAGAGTTACTTATAGTATAACTAGTTGACTGTCATGAATATCAATAAAAATGTCCCATGTGTCGAACAACGCAAAAGGATTAAACAAGTTGCAGAACTTTGTTCCGCAACGAGTTTAATCCACGTATTGATCGACACCAGTGACATTTTTTTTTTTATATTCATGATGGTCAAATAGTTATGCTATTTATTATATAACTTTTCTACTCAAAAACTGAGATTTTAAATGCAAATTATTTTTTTCATTTCAATAAGCCAGTTGTTTTCTTGACAACAATATTGAAGAGATGTCGTGACGTCGCTACATTAAGACATCATCTGGTCACTAGAAATCCATTATTTTCACCGGTGACAATATGACATTTATCTAACTAAGAAAACTCGATAAAACACGGTTATCTATATAATAATCTAAGCTTTAATTTTTTTTTAATTTCAATATTGCGATCTTTCATATACAATTGGGTTTCCACATCTGCAGCTAATATAAACTAACATACAAAATATAATCTAAAAACTTAAAATAAAATTGGGATTTAAAAAGAAATTCAGAAAGTATAATTTGCATATTTCGGAATTCTTTGCTGCACTTATTTGGACAGACATGCAGCATTTTTTATAAAAGATAGTGAAAAAAATTTCTGATCCCATGATTACTGGTATCCATGGTAACAAACCCTTTTCATACAGTACCTGCTGTTTCAAAGCCTCCTCCAGGTTTGCAACAGTGTCTTTTAAGGTTTTAATTTCCTGAAATTTATTAAAGTTCAAATTCAGACATTTTGATGTTGAGCGAGACTTGTTCATATCTTGTGCTAGGAGAATTCTGTTATTGTTTATTGGTGTTAATATTTGCGTGGCCTTGTATTGTTTGTTTGCTTGATATATATGTCTGTTTATTTTTAAAGTTATTTTTTATAATAACAGATCATTCGAAGAAATATATTACTGTGAAAGTACTTTTGTTTGTGATCCGGGGTTCAAATTTTCATGGATTTTGTGGTGCAATAAAACCAAGAAGTTAAGATCCCAATAAAATGCTTTTTCCATAGGGTTTAATTCATAGAATTCAAAACCACAAATTTAAGTAAAGGTGAAGGTAAAGGTAAGTTTTATTTAACGTTGGTGAACACATCTCAACAATTAACATAAGCTTTATACAAGCTTTTTAATGGATGGCAAGATTTTTCGACCTGTTGGCACTGATGCCGTTCTCAACCTTCTCTGCCAGGTTTTGTGAGGGAGGAAAGCCCGATATTCCATTGTGGAAAATCCGTGAAACCCTAGAGCTAGGGTAGGTAACTGGAACCAATGACACATGTGAGGATCGAACCCTCACAGCGGTGTCAGGCTCTTGATCTAAAGTCCAGCGCCTTAACCACTCAGCCACCCTGCCCCACGAAATAGTATTAAAACCAAACAAATTGATGTCCACAAATACAAGTACTTCCACAGTATTTGAAAGCAATGTAATATAAATTGTATCCTCCACATTTTGATAATTAAAATTCGCTAAATTTGTAATTTGCCTTTTGTCCTTTGAAATCTACATCTGTTATTTCTGACCTTGATTTTTTATTGCCTCAAAACTTCTTACCAACTTAAATTAAGAAATTACAAAATGGCAATTAGTGTGACTGTATAAAATAGTAATGCCTTCAGCCATCAAAGTAACTTCTTAATGGCTGCCATATTTTTATAACTACTAAGAAAACAATGGGGTATAATCACAACAATCAAACGGACAATTTCATCAACATTTTTTTTTAAACAGATTTTTTGGTTTTTTTTTTTTTCAGTTATTAAATCATACTTAATATGAAGATTTTTTTTGTTTTTATGTAGAAAAGGGTTGTAATTCTGATATTTGTGTCAAGACATTTACAACACAAATAGATGCAATCTAAATCTTTTAATATGTGTACTTTTTTAATGAAGATTTCAGTACACTCGGTGTTACATACCTGGGACAGTAGTTGCAGAGCTTCTCTTTGATCTCTAATACAAGACCTCAATAAGGATGGGTCACTACTGGTTTCATGTACTGGTACATCATCTTGTAAAAACTACATAAAAATGATTGATATTACTTCCAATGATACATTCAACATATATAATTATGTAAAAAATATTTGTCATGTGCTTGTCAGGTTTATCGTATATTTAAGTTGGATAACGAAAGAATGATAATTAGTTCAACCATTTTAATTAACATCAAGTTCAATTTCTGCCCAAGTCTACATCATTGAAAGTATGACGTCAACAATAGGAACAATACCAATACCGGTACATACAAACATGTAGGACCTTGTCCTGGGATAACGTTCTTGACAGAGCTAACCAGTAAAACAGTCCACACTCTTAGGTTCATGACATCATGTCTGATATGTGTGTTCCCTTTTTTTCTTTTTCTAATTAAATTATAATGTAATTTTCAAATTAAAGGAATTAAATTTGCTAACATCAAAACTAGCAGCTGAGATCTAGCTGTCTTTGGCACAGTTGTTGCTATCTTTTATCTATTTTGTATGAATTTCAATTGCCTGAAGTATGCTCACTGGTCATATTTTGATATTTCTGTCAAGAGTTTCTGACATCTCTGGTTTTATCCATTCAAGAGCATTATAATTTTTTGCCAATGTTGCAATGAACCCCAATATTTTGTTTGATAATTTCATTTTATACATCTGGCTGTATCAGAATTCTGACGTTTCAATCCTATTTATTTTGTCAAATTTTACATAGATAAACATTGATTATGTTAAACCTATGAAAAATTCTGAGGAGTAAGCTAAAAGATATGACACCAAAAGAATTGTCTATTGATCTCTTTATTAAATGAAATAGCTGTTAAACAGTTTTGATATACCTACCTCGCTGATAATTCCAGACAAAGTAATTTTTATTTTACTTTCTGGTTCAGCGGCTTTTTCAGACTTCTCAGACTCCACAGATATTGCTGACGGCTGATGGACTGCTTCTTTCAAATCCTTTATCATCATATTTGATTTTTTCACCATCAGTTCTGGAGGGGCTAAAAGGGCGGTAACATTGACTTGTGGTTGGGAAAGTTTTCTCTCAAGGGCCTATAAGAAATAATTGGCAGTTTATTTTGGAAGAAAATAATATGATTTTACTGAAAAAGTTATTATTTATCTAACATGAATAAAGGGTACGCCAAGCGCAGCATGATACGACCGCAGCATGTTGTCCACTGAAATTTGAAAAAGTGTAATTTAAAGTGAGTATGGACATACGAAAGAGCTTGACACAAAAATTAGATGGACGCAATAAGGAGATTGACCCAGTTATTAGCTGGACACAAACTAGGGAAAATAAAAGTTAGCCCTTATGACTCCTTATGATTCCTCTTTGACCCTTTATAGCTAGGAAACGGTAAGAGCTACGCCTAATCCATTAACATACTGCTGAAAGCTTATATCAAGAGGAATCCAAAGAAAAATATCCCATCAAAATCTGATCAAAAATAAAATTGCATATTATTTTTTAAAAAAATGCAATCTTGGCCCCTTAGACCCTTATAGCAAGAAAACAGTAAGAGCTATGCCAAATCCATTGACATACCACTGAAAGCTTATATCAAGAGGAATCCAAAGAAAAAAATCCCATTGAAATGTGATGAAAAATAAAAATTTTAGGTAATCTGCAAATTTGCAGTTTTGGCCCCTTTGAACCCTTATAGCACGGAAACGGTAAGAGCTACACCAAATCCGTTGACACAGTACTGAAAGCTTGTATCAAGAGAAATCCAAAGAAAAAATCCCATCAAAATGCGATGAAAAATAAAAATTTCAGGCAATCTGCAAATTAGCAGTTTTGGCCCCTTTGAACCCTTATAGCTCAGAAACATTAAGAGCTACGCCATCCCCATTGACATATTACTGAAAGCTTACATCAAGAGGAATCCAAAGAAAAAAATCCCATCGAAATCCGATGAAAAATAAAAATTTTAGGTTATCTGTAAACCCCCTTCGGCCCCCTCATAGCTGGGTAGGGAAACAAGTTACCAAAAATCTAATAGTAAAGCGCTATGATTATTTTTCATAAGGAATCCTTTGGAAAAATATTGCATCAAAATCGGACTAAAAATTAAAAAATTAAATTTTTGAAATTCGCCCCTTTTTGGGCCCATTTATTTCCTGAACGGTACATGCCACGTGAAATCTGTTGCATACCACAGATAGGAAATTTTCTAAGGAGTTTACTGAAAGAAACCCCATAAAAATCCGATAAATAATAAAGATTCTACAGTCAAATATGTGAAAACAACCAATTTCACCCTTTTGACCCCTTTTTCTTAAACGGGCAGGGCCCGGATCATAAAATTATAGCCTGCGCTAAAGCATGTGCCAAGAAACATCATACTAAAATTTGAAAATGATCTGTTGACTGGAGCCAAAGTTATGCTGTGAAAAGACACAAAAATACCCAATTTTACCCCTTTTTGGCACCTTTTCCGGAAACGGGTGGGCCACAAACCCGAAATTAAAACCCGGGATTAACTTAACATGCCAAGAAACCAAATACTGAAATTTGAAGATGATCCGTCCACTAGAAACAAAGTCATGCTGGCCACAGATGCCGACGCTGATGCAGACGCCGACACCGATGACTGCGCCATACCATAATACGACCACAAAATTTTTGCGGTCATATAAAAAATAGGAAACTGTAAACTATAACTGTTTTGTAATATTTCCACAATGAATGGCCACATATTGAACAGCTCCAATAAATAAAATTGTTCTGATAATAGTTTCAGTCATGCTCATTATATAATCAACATAGAAAGCAGGTTCTGCCTCTAAGCTCCCTTGTTGTGCAAAATTGTCTATATTTATTGATTATGCCTAATTGCCAAATATGCACACATTATAATTTATAGATTTGCTTTTTAGATGTAGATTGGCACTTAAAATTTCTTAAGTTGTTTCTTTTTATTTTTGTCACATGTGTAACATGTGGGTAAATCAAGAAATGGACAATAACTTTTCGAACTGATTTGCTCATTAGTAAAATGCAGGTTATAGACAGCATCTAAAGTATGCATTGCAACTGTCCTCCCAAAATTCATCATGCATATCAATATTGCTGATGTCGAACATTTCAATAAGCAAGAATGGATTTTAACCATTCTAGCTACCTTATTGAATTCCTCATGTGTAAAATGAATGTCACAGACAGCATCGAAAGCAATGCATTGCAGCTGAAATCCAAAACTCACAGCACTATGCATCCAATATGTTTCATACAGAACTTGTCTGTATAGGATTTACTTTTAATATTCAACCTAACATATTGCAGATGCTAATCCAAACTAAGGACTTCACATGAGCTCCCTCACTTTGTAAACTAGCGTAAAAATTAAACAAAGACATTGAAGAAAATAAAAAGGTTCAGAAACTTTTTTAAATCTCTTTACATCAAATTTCAAATTAAGATGTTGAAGAATGTGTAAACTGACATTTTTCAAAACTTAATCACATTCAAGGGAAATTGCTTTGCACAAAATCATTAACGGACCGAACTACCTTAATCAAACCAATTATATCAAGGCACTTGAACAAAAAAAGGCTCTCAAGAGCTGGTATCGCTCACCTGGGTCCTGCAGCACTATAATTCCCAATTGATGGTCCATCTTTGGTGGTGTATGTACATAAAAATCAGAAACTTTTTATGAAATTTAATTAAAATTGTTCAAGCAGTTTCAGAGAAGATTTTTGAATGCAGTTTCAAACTTAAGGGGCCAATGTTAATCTACGTTCCCTGCTGGCAACTATTAAACATAAAACTTTGAAGAGGGTCACATAAGGACTATCATATCAAAATTCTACTGAAATTGTTCAAGCAGTTTCAGGAGAAGATCTTTTTATGCATTTCCCACTGGGTCCAATGTTAAACTAAGTTTTGCTACTACCCCTGTCAGAGTCTCATGAATAATTCATGAATATGCATGAACATTTCATGAACTGTTCATGAACAGATTTCATGAATAGTTCATAGTTTATTCATGAACATTCAATGAACAATTCATGAACTGAAAATCGACATGAAAGTTCATGAACTGCAATGTTCATGAACTATTCATGAAGAAAAAAGTTCATGATCTTTTTTGTTCATGAATAATTCATGAAGGATGAGAGTATCTGTATTCATGAACTATTCATTAACAATAATGATCTTTTCTCTTCATGAATTGTTCATGAACAATTAAAAGTTATGAACATTCATGTGGAATTGTTCATCAAATGTTCATGAACTATTCATGAAATATATTCATGAACAGTTCACAAAAAATCATGAACATATGATGAATCCTTCAGATATCATGAACATTCACGTCGATTTCCAGTTTATGAATACATAATGATTAGTCCTTGGAGGGCAGATTTTCCATAAGGTTTTGGATGGTCTTCATACTAATGTCTTCGCTAATGGATCCTGTAATGCATTCCAACAACTTTGACAGGCTTTACTCTGACTTTTTAACTCCACATATTTAATATGTATTCACCTCATTCTATATTGAAGAATCTATTATATCCAATAAAATGCTTTACTATATTTAAATAATTTTTTTAAAAAGGGAGATAATTATAATGTAAAGTATATGGAAGAATACTTTTGCAAAATAAAATTGTTCTTTCATGAAAAACTAGATAAGTTGCCAGTTCCAGGGTAATCAGATCTTCTGAATTGATTGATATGGTTAGAATAGATGTCAAATTCACCATTTATGTCATAAAAGTTATTAATAGATTTTTGAATTCAGTTTTTTTTGTGTGCGTTGTCTGCATTTGTGTTAAGTTTATCTAAGATCCAGTTTATAAAATTCTTGAATTATTCAAAAAGCATAACTGACAGATGAACATTGCATTAGTATTTTATTGTTTCAGTAAAACTTTATCAATTTTATGGAAAGTCTGTAATTATTATAATATTTATGATTCACTTAACTTCATCAAAATTCATCAAAATTTCATAAACATTCATAATATTATTTAATAAGTCTCAGATAATTGACACTCGGAATATTAAATATACAATGTATTCCATAAAGTGCTGACCAGTGGTTAAAATAATATTATATAAGTACAGTTAATTATTTCTTAAATAATTCATGAATACCTATTAATCATAATGTTCAAGAAATTCAACGTATGATGCATAAAAACTTCATGAACATTTCAAAAAATTCTTTTATGAATAACTCATGAATTTTAATGATCAACCAACAATTCATCAAAACTTCATGAACAATCATAAAATGCTTTCATGAATAGTTCATGAATTTTAACGATTAACTCGTGATTCATCAAAATTTCATGAATGTTCATAAAATACTTTATGAATAGCTCATGAATTTTATGAACAACCCATGATTCATCAAAATTTCATAAACATTCATAAAATACTTTTATGAATAATTCATGAATTAAATTCATGAACATTCCTACATGAATTATAATGAACTTTCATGTATCATTCATGAATATTCATGAATCATTCATGATAGTTCATAACGTCATGAATTTCATCTCGCAGGGGTGGTGGCCATGTCGGAAGACGGATCAGCACCAAAGTAACAAGCTTGGTCAAAATCTCACAAGTTTCATTTATGCATTGTTTAAATTGAATCCATTCAATGGTTTTCCATGATATCTTTGTATGCATTTCCCCTTAGGGTCCAATTCATTGCTGGCAGCCATGTTGGATGATGGATCAGAACTGAAGTAACAACACTTGGTCAGCTTCTCATGAGCAAAGTTTGGATTAAATCTATTAAGCAGTTCTCTAGAAGAAGATCTTTTGTTAAATTAAGTTCATAGCTGGTGACACTTGGTCAGCATCTGACAGACATTATTCATGTCATGTTTGATTTAAATCAATTCAGCAGTTCTCTAGAAGATCTTTGTGTGCATTTCCCATAAGGTCCAATGCTGTCGGTCATGTAAGATGACAGACTGGCACCAAAGTACTAACACTTGGTCAGCACCTCATAAACATCATTCATGCCCAGTTTGGTACAAATCCATTCAATGATTCTCAATAAGTTCTTGTATGAATTTTCCCATTAGATCAAATGGTAAACTAAGTTCCCCGCTGGCAGCTATCTTGGAAGCGGTCGGAAAACTTGAATGTGTTCAATAAAATATAGTCCTTAACATGCTGAACATTTTTGCAATTTAAACTTGACCTCTATCTCAAAGCGTTTTTGAAATATAGGACAAAAAGTAAACAAGTGAAGACCCTAAAAGATGTCTCGCCTGTCCCTGCTGGCCTCTAAATTGATGTGAAATCTAAGTGAACTAATCAGGAAAGTGAACATGATCACTAGACTGTGAAACTGAGGTCAAGGACAAAAGTCACCTGCCAGCCTGACATGTACTACCCAAGAACAACCTAAATACCAAATACCATCAACCTACCACTTCTAGTTATTGAGAAATGGACTTGAGCAGAAAAACTAAACTGGCCATTAGACTGTGTCACCTGCCAGACTGACATGTACTACCCAAGACCAACCTACATACCAAATATTATCAACCTACCACTTCTAGTTATTGAGAAATGGACTTAAGCAGAAAAACTTAACGTGGCCACTAGACCGTTAAATCGAGGTCAAAAAAGACAAAAGTCACCTGCCAGACTGACATGTAGTACCCAAGACCAACCTACATACCAAATACCATCAACCTACCACTTCTAGTTATTGAGAAATGGACTTGAGCAGAAAAACTAAACTGGCAACTAGACTGTGTCACCTGCCAGACTGACATGTACTACCCAAGACCAACCTACATACCAAATATTATCAACCTACCACTTCTAGTTATTGAGAAATGGACTTAAGCAGAAAAACTTAACGTGGCCACTAGACCTTTAAATTGAGGTCAAGGACAAAAGTCACCTGCCAGACTGACATGTACTTTAAAAGACCAACCTACATACCAAATATTATCAACCTACCACTTTTAGTTTTTGAGAAATGAACTTAAGCAGAACAACTTAACATGGCCACTGGACCGTGAAATTGAGGTCAAGGACAAAAGTCACCTGCCAGACTGACATGTACTACCCAAGACCAACCTACACACCAAATATTATCAACCTACCACTTTTAGTTATTTAGAAATGGACTTAAGCAGAAAAACTTAACGTGGCCACTAGACCGTGAAATTGAGGTCAAGGTCACATGATGTTAGTCCGTCAGGTAGCACTTGATTAGTACTACCACTGGACCAAATATGATGTTCCTACATCAAAGGGTTTTCAAAATATCCTGTATATAGTAAAAGTTAACGTCGTCGCCATCGTCATACTTTGCACGCCTATGTCTCGTTTTCTGCGACTTTGGTCGCAGGAGAGACAAAATTCACAAAAAATTTGACAAATAAAGGACCACAACTCATATATAGGTACTTGGATTTTCTTCAAAATATCCATGTGGGTAGATCTTAACATGCTGAACATTTTTGCAATTTAAACTTAACCTCTATCTGTTATACTTTTTTTAATAAAGAATAAAAAACATCAAAATTTTGAAAATTTTATGGAAAAAGGGCAATTACTCTTAGATGGGTCATCAGATTTTCTTCAAAATTTCAGCATGGGTAGATCTTCTCATGCTGATCATTTTTACCTCTGTCAGATTTTTGATATCTGCAAAAAAAACGTTATTTGCCAAAAACTGTAATTTAGCCCTATGTTCTATTTTTAGTAATGGCAGCCATGTTGTTTGACCTAAGACATACAAAATTACAATTTGAAACTAGATACCCTTATGATGATTCAGTTAAACTTTGGTTCGTTTGACACAGTGGTTTCAGTGGAGAAGATTTTTGAAAGTGAGCTAACGATGGACGGACGACGGATGGATGACGGACGGACAACGGACGCCAAGTGATGGCAATAGCTCACCCTTGCATAGCCAGGTGACCTAAACTAGAGGCTCAAATGAGCCTGTATCGCTCACCTGGTTACAGGTTTTATTCATTGTCACCAATAGACCACCCTTTCATACTATAAATCAGTTCACCAGATGTTATATTTTCAATCTTGGATTGATTGATTGATTGAATATTGTTTAACGTCTACTCAGCAATATTTCAGCTATATCAAGACGAGAACAAGTTTGTTGATAGATAATCACTTTGGGGTATGGAAATGGCCATGGGACGGGAAATTCTGACTGCCACTGGAAAAGTAGGGTGAAATCGTCAAGGGCGGGGAATTTAGCCTTGTAGCCGATCACCTACGGACCACCCCCAAGAGAGCTTGCTACAAGGGTTCTTTAACGTGCAGGAAGCGTGGCATTTCTTCCAACACGTGGACCTGAGTTTACATCCCATCCGAAAGATGGGTTGTGTATTTATTAATCCCGCACAACCACGGAATGGGTCCTATTTCTATATCCCGGGACCCTCGGGGTCAGCCTCTGTTTAGGAGGGGTCACACCCCGCAAGCCGGAGATACTGGGTCCTATTTCTATATCCCGGGGTTCCCTCGGGGTCCTCTGTTAGGATGGCTCATACTCCAAGCTCAGAGGATGCTGCGGGCCTATTCTTCAGCCGGGACCGCGCACGGCGGCTCAATCTTGGATGAGGTACAAACTAAAAATCATAAATTTTGGAAGGGATCACCCAAAGACAATTGTAACCAAGTGTGGTTCCAATTGGTTCAGTAGGTTCAGAGGAGAAGACATTTGAATGCATATCCCATAGAGTCCCTATGTTAAACTGTATTCCCTGCTGGCGGCCATCTTGAATGAGGTATGAACATAAAAATCACAAACTTTGAAGGGAAACATCTAAAGACTATTGTAACCAAGTTTGGTTCCAATTGGCTCTGTGGATTCAGAGGAGAAGACATTTAAATGCATTTCCCATAGGGTCCCTATGTTAAACTGTGCTCCAAGCTGGCAGCCATCTTGGATGAGGTACGAACGTAAAAATCACAAACTTCAAAGGGGACCACCCAAGGACTACTGTGACCAAGTTTGGTTCAGTTTGACTTGGTAGTTTCAGAGAAGAAGATCTTTGAATACATTTCCCATAGGATCCTATGTTAAACTATGTCCCGTGCTGGTGACCATCTTGGATGAAGTACGAACATAAAAATCACAAACTTTAAAGGGGACCATCCAATGACTACTGTGACAAACTTTGGTCCCCATTGGCTCAGTGGTTTCAGAGGAGAAGATCTTTGAATGCATTTCCCATAGGGTCCTATGTTAAACTATCTTCCCCGCTGGCGGCCATCTTGGATGAGATGCGAACCTGCTTTACATATGTAGAAATTGAAGTTCTGGAAAACCTCAACACTTTTGCAATTCACATTTAACCTTCATCTCAAACAGTTTTTGAAATGAAAGTAAAAACATTAAAAAATTGTGAAAATTCAAAGAAAAAGCGGCAATAACTCCTATGTGGGTTGTCAGATTTTCTTCAAAATTGCAGGACATGTAGATCTTACTATTCTGACCATTTTTGTTATAAAAATTTCACTATTATCTTCTACCATTTTCAATATATAAGAATAAAAGTAACGAAAATCTGAAATTTTTATGAAAAAGGGGCAATAACTCCGACGGGTATACAGATATTCTTCAAAATTGCAGGACAGGTAGATCTCATCATGCTGATCATTTTTACTTCATGTCAGAATTTGATATCTGTAATGGTTTTCGAGTAATTTGCAAAAAACCGCAATTTACCCCTATGTTCTATTTTTAGTAACACAGCCATGTTGCTTGGTCTACGGTCATAAAAATCACAAACTTGAAAGAGCATACCCTGGTGATGATTCAGGCCAAGTTTGGTTAGTATTGGCCCAGTAGTTTCAGAGGAGAAGATCTTTGAATAAAAGTTAACGGACGGACGGACGACAGACGGACGACGGACGCCGAGTGATGGCAAAAGCTCACATGGCCTTTGGCCAGGTGAGCTAAAAAGGGCAGAAACCTGTATATTTTCATCTACAGTAGAACGTCAATGGCTTGAACTGCAATAGCTCAAACAACATGGATGTCTGGAACCATTTTCTTTTTGTCCCATTGGTCAAGTTTAAACAAAGTTCAACCTCGATAGCTTGAAAATTCCTCTAACTTGAACTGTTTTCATTGGTCCCTTTGGTGTTCAAGCCATCGAAGTTTGACTGTATTTTGTCCAATTGACATAAATTTGCACAAAATTATCCAATAGGACAAAATAAA
>MJUU01044159.1:129672-167357 GCA_002080025.1 Modiolus philippinarum | reverse complement strand
CCCATCCTGATGCACCATACCAAATATCAAGTGGCTGTCATGTGTAGTTGCTGAGAAAAATGTGACGAAAATATGTGTGACGGACGGACGGAATGACAGGGGTCTCATTGGGGGGTTCTGATCCCGTATCCCGCTTATCATTTTTTGGTTTTCAAGATTCACGCTTATTCACTATTTACAATGTGATATGTTTTTTTTGTATATATTCAGATAATTGTGTAAGCCAAGTGCTTAGAAGAGAAGACCTTTGAATGTATTTGCATTTGATTATAATGTTAAACTTTATACCTATAGCCGTCGATCATTTTGGACAAGACTCAGATACGAACATAATTGTAAAGCCGATCCTGAAGCCATCAAACCTTGTAGCATACAAAGTTTCAGTGCCTGTGTTGAATTTTAATAATTTTAGACTTCTTTTCATCGTGTTTACACCTTGCATAATGATATTACATCTTGCAGACACAATTAAAGGCACTCAGGGTTCTTGAAATTTAAATGCCAGTCAGAGCACCATGATCTATCGTAACAAGGAACGACACTTCATCTAGAAAGGCTTTATAGATGACACACAAGCATATCAAGTAATTAAAACAGGAGGCGATTGGGACAATCTTTCAGAACGATTAAAGGCGTGTCTATCAGATATCAGGGACTGGATGTCGAAAAACTTGTTAAAACTTAATCAAGACAAAACAGAGTTCATTGTCTTTGCGCCAAAACACAAAATCAAACAAGTATCGCCTTACAATTCCGTTCGATGGAATTATTTTAAAAGAGTCGGACTGTGTGAAGAATTTGGGCGTATATTTTAACAAAACTTTAAGCATGGAACAACAAGTCAGTTCCGTCTCTAAATCAAGTTTCCATCAGATAAGAACTATTGGGAGGATCAGACTATACATTACAGAAAATGCATGTAAAACATTAGTGAGCTCTCTTGTAACATCTAGGTTGGACTATGGGAATGTTTTGTTATATAACGTGAACTCTACGCTACTATCGAGACTACAACGCGTCCAAAACACTGCAGCACGACTTATTAGTAGAACAAAGAAATTTGATTCAATAACACCCGTTCTTAAATTATAATATCTTTATTTGCAGACAAAAGACTCGTTAGAGTCATAGCAATACAGTACAATAAAAACAATACAAATTGCATGAAACATACAAAATCATATCTTTCAAGCATTTCAAACTTTCAAAGGTTTTTTTTAATATTAAAACAGTAAAGCTTAACCTTCTCCCCTCAGTTCTAATGATCTCTTTATGAAAATAACACACGTTCTTAAAAAACTTCACTGGCTTCCCGTGCAATATAGGCCTCAATTTAAAATCCTGCTTTATGTTTTTAAGTCGATGAACGGAAAAGCACCCACGCATTAAGAAGAACTGATCAAACCTTACATACCAGGTAGATCTCTTAGATCAGCTAATGAATGCCTTAAAAACTAAAACACACGGTGATCGGCGTTTCGATAGAGCTGGTGCTTCACTGTGGAATGACCTTCCTTTCCATCTACGAAAAGAAAAATCATACCTCGTTTCAAAAAAGGTTTGAAAACTCACATTTTTAAACCGGCGTACTGTGATGTTTGGATGTCTGTGATAATATTGTTGTTTAAATGACAGTGATAATATTCTTATGTATTTGACTGAGAATTTTATTATTATTATTATTATTGCTTTATTTTTTTTTAAACAGTGCTTATACTTTTAATTCAAATGACTGTGCAATATTTTTCTTTAATTTATGCTAATCCACTCTTTTTCAATTGTGACTTATTTTTACCAAAATATTTGCTTGTTCTGTTACCATAATTTTTTATTTTTATTAGTACGATTTCTTTTATTATCGTATTTATTAATTTATTACATTCCATTTTAAAATTTTTGTACTTCATTTTAAAGGTACACTTTTTGATAATTTTTAAAGGAGATTTTTATCTGAGACACAAGTCTATTTTTCTGATTTGTTTTTTTTTCGAATCCTGTACATAGTGGGTGTAAATAGAACATTTTTATTTGATTAGATCTGTATAGTTTTTATATCGTATTATCATTTATGCTTAATGCTATTTTAATTATGTGCAGCGCTTAGAGTGATAATTTTATCAGATAAGCGCTATATAAAAATTGTGTAATAAAATAAAATAAATAAATAAATAGCAGACACTACTGCAAGTTATTCAAGACGAGTAATGCAATACTTTCGTTCTGGTTTATTCAAACTTTTACTAAAATAAACTATCATAGTCCCTTTGTCATTGTGTATATTTGAGACAATAAAGCTCCTATTCCAAATGAGCTGGCATCGGTGTCTTAATATTTACGTTTTACTGGTAACCGTGGGTATCCGTAAATCTGGGCCTACACAAGACAATTTTTAAGTTTGTCCATTGCCGCCTGACATTGTTACATTAGATATTTTCACTATTTTCTGACAACTTATGAAGTACGAGTAGGTTCCAACGAAACTTCTCACACCCCTCACGGATTTGGGGACTGGCCATCCAATATTCGGTTGGTTTATTATATGCAATTCCGGAATGGCTTCACAGGGGATACGGGTTCATATTCCCTGTCTGTGTTTTATATCCCCTGAGCCGTCAGGCGAAGGGGATATAGGGTACAGACAGGGAATATGAACCCGTATCCCCTGTGAAGCCCGAATAACAATCACATTCTGTTAGAAGTGCTACATTTGTTCCTTTAAAAGCGTTTAAAATTTGTGTTTTTTCTACCGCGGGGATACGGTCTCATATCCCCTGTCAAGCTATAAACCAATCAATATATGTTATTCGGGAATCTTCACAGGGGATACGGGTTCATATTCCCTGTCTGTGTTTTATATCCCCTGAGCCGTCCCGCTTGGTAAAATTATCATTTTCCCGAATTCCCGAACCATTTTTATTTAGTTTCACGTATCCCGCTCTACATCGTTTCCCGTTTTCACGCACAATAATTTGACTTTCACGAGTCACGCTTACAGAAAAAAGGTGTCGATCCCGTGTCACGCTTAAACCCCAATGAGACCCTCAATGACGGATGGACGGACAGAGGTAAAACAGTATACCCCCCTCCTTCGGAGCGGGGGTAAAAAAAGGGCAAACTTGACACCGCCGCTCCCTTATTACTAGGATATTGTAAGAGCCAAGAAATTTTGTTGACTACCATCAAGAGAAATCCAAAGAAAAAACTCAGGTTAAAATCCAATGAAAAATAAAGATTTCACATATTTTGAAATATCATAATTTGGCCCCTTTCATCCCTTATAGCTTGGAAACAAATGTACTGCCATATCACTGAAAGCTTACAATGAGAACAATCTAAAGATGAAAATCCAATCAAAATCTAATGAAAAATAAAGACTTCACATATTTCTAATAATTGCAATTTTGACCCCTTTGACCCCTTATAGCTCAGAAACAGTAAGAGCTACATCAAATCCGTTTACATACTAGTACTTCTGAAAGCTTGCATTGAGAGGAATCCAAAGAAAAAAAAATTTTTGCGGTCGTATAAAAAGTTAAGAAGGGCCATAACTCCTACAAAAATTTTTAACCAGGACTCATCTTATGAACTCACTTGAGGTATTCTTCAACTAAAGGTACTGTATAAATATTATCCCAATCCAATGAGATATAAATTTGCTAGAACGCTAACAAGTATATTTTGTCAATTTTCAAAGTCAATGGGGCATAACTCCTACAAAAATACTTGAGTAGAACGGTACCGGGTTGTTTCGCTCCTATTACCCGTTCGCTCCGGGTTATTTCGCGCCTAAAGTGGGTCGTTTCGCCCCGATAATTAAATATATATCCATGGATATAATATTAACATAATTATGTCGGATTTACTTCTGAATTTAATTAATAATGATTTCAAACCATACATCCTAATCAAATAATTAATGAAGTAATTAAATGGTTTCAGACGTTATCAACAAATGATTAATCATTCTTTGATCTATCAGAATATAATAAAATANAAAAAACATTTAGATAAATTTATAAGGCCTATAGAAACAGAATCTGATTTTGTATTCTGGTTTCAGGTAGATAGGGAACTATTTGGTTTAGAAGAAAACGTTATATTTGGTATTGTCTATATACCACCTGTTAATACAAAATATGCATCTGACGATGCCATTGACGAAGTAGAAACTGAATTACAAAAATTTCTTACACAAACAAATAATTTAATCTTAGTTGGTGATTTTAATTGCAGAACATCCAATTTAAAAGATTTTTACGACGACGAAGGAAACTTTTGCATTAATAATAATACAGATTTACCTATCGATTATGCTGATGTTTACAAGCTTGATAATCTTAATTTACCCAGGGATAGAAATAACCCTGATATAGTTATTAATAGCTATGGTAGGAAATTTATTGATTTTTGTAAGAAAAATAAAGTTTTTATTCTGAATGGTAGATTCGGACATGATAATTCTGGTAGAGTAACAACAATTCATGGGAGTGTTATAGATTATATTGCATGTACGTCACCTTTATTAGATTATATACATGATTTTGAAGTATTGAACTTCTCTAAACTGTTTTCAGATGTACATTGTCCATTATCATTATGTTTTGATGTCAAAAACGAATTATAATGAAAACATACAAATTCAACAAATGTCCAGACATAGAATAAATGATTTCAAAAATAACCTTGATGACGATAGAGTTATCTCTCTTCTCACAATGTTATCTAATAATATTTCTGAAAATACATCAAGAAATGATGTGGAAACATTCTCTACCGAAATCATAAATATTTTATTAGACTGTGCTAAAGACACTTGTGGATTTAAAAATTTTTCTCAAAATAATACGAATGTCAAAAATTCTCATTATAAAAATAAATTATGGTTCAATCCAGAATGTCGAAAAGCTAGAAAACAAAGAAATCCCAGCGACTTTTTAAGCATCACGGATCTAGTCTCTTTAAAGAGAGATTACGACAAAGCAGAGACATATAAAACGTATTTAAATGTCTCTGGACAAAGTGAGAGGTTTTATAAAGATATTATGGATAAAAGTATACAAAAATATAATGAAGATGTGCGAAATAAAATGAAAAATATGAAAAGTAAAAATCCCAAAGAATTTTGGAAATATTTTAACAAAACACAACGAAGAAAACAAAGTGATATATCGATTGATACTTTGACTTTTTTAAAGAATTAAATAAAAATAGTTTTGTTGATGAATATGATATCGAAAATAGATTTGATTCAGTGTCTATTAACACTACATTAAACAGTATCATTACCCGAGAGGAAATAATTACTGCTGTAAAAAAGACAAAAAATAATAAAGCACCTGGTGAGGATAATATCATTAATGAATATATCACTTCTTCCCTCGGTAAAATGGTTGACGTGTATGTTTACTTCTTCAATATTATATTTGATACGGGTCTTCTGCCGGAGGCCTGGCTGATAGGAAATATTATCCCTATCTATAAGAATAAGGGGAGTACCTTAGAGGCGAAAAACTATAGACCGATCACTTTATTGTCTTGTTTGGGGAAAGTTTTTACCTCGATCCTCAATCAGCGATTGAGTGACTACACAGACCAAATGAATATATTATACGAAAATCAGGCAGGCTTCCGGCCAGGTTACTCTACAAACGATCACATTTTCTCTTTATATGCACTTAATGAATTATTACGTATCAGAAATAAAAAGCTATATGTAGCATTCGTAGATTTCGAAAAAGCTTTCGATTTTGTACACAGGAACTCTTTATTACATAAACTTATTTTACACAATATTGATGGCAAATTTCTTACAGTAATTAAAAATATGTATAGTGATGTTAAATCCCGTATCCGTTTTAATGATCAAACATCAAATATTTTTGAAAGTGAAATCGGTGTCCGGCAAGGGGAAAATTTATCCCCGTTACTTTTCTCTTTGTATTTAAATGATTTGCAAAACTATTTAGAAAATCTTAATATAAATGATTTACAATCAATAAGTACAGACGTTGAAAGTGAGTTAAATATCTATTTCAAACTATTTTTACTTTTATATGCTGATGATACTGTACTACTTGCAGAGTCTAGCACTGATTTACAAATACTTTTGAATTCTTTTGCTGAATATTGTTTGCAATGGAAGATGAAGGTAAATGTTGATAAAACAAAGGTTTTGATTTTTAGTAAAGGTAAAATTTCGAAAAAACTGAAGTTTTATATTAATGGAAAAGAATTAGAAATTGTTAAAAAATATAAATACCTTGGCATAATGTTTTCAAATAGTGGATCATTCCTTGCCACTAGGCAATATCTCAAAGAACAAGCTATGAAAGCTTTATATGCAATTATTAAGAAATGTAGATTTAACCATCTATCAATAAGGTGTCAACTCGATATGTTTGATAAGGCCATTGCTCCAATATTACTTTATGGCTCTGAAATATGGGGGTTCGAAAATGTAGATATTCTTGAAACTGTACAGTTATTTTTTTGTAAGCATGTGTTGAAATTAAAAAAATCAACCCCAAGTTTTATGATCTATGGAGAGCTAGGGCAGTATCCACTGTGCATTAAGATTAAATTAAGGATGGTTGATTTTTGGATTCGTTTGACCAAAAGTGATAATAAGATATCATCTATTCTTTGTAAACTCCTTTATATCTATTTTTATAATTATGGCTATGAAAACAAGTGGATTTGTTATATAAAAAGTATTTTTGATAATTGTGGAATGAGCAATATTTGGTTAAATACAGAGTTGTATTCAAGAGAATGGATAATTGAATCTCTTAAACAGGAATTAAATGATCAGTTTTTACAAGAATGGTTAGCCGAAATTAATACTTCCTCAAAAGGTTTATGTTACAGAATTTATAAGACTGAGTTCAAATTTGAAAATTATTTATCAATACTTCCTTTAAATTTTCTTTTTATATTTTGCAAATTTAGATGTGGTAATCACCGACTACCAGTGGAAACAGGAAGATGGCATAATATTCCCCGTGAGGAAAGATTGTGCCATCTTTGTGGTTCCTCTGATATAGGCGATGAGCTACATTATATATTAACTTGTCATTATTTCAGAGATGAGCGTCGTAAATATTTGTCAGCAGAGTATTTAACTCGTACTAATACTTTAAAATTTTGTTATTTAATGTCTTCACAAAATATTGTTGAGCTTGAAAAATTATGTAAATTTATGAGATTTATATTGCAGATATTGAAATAACCCCTCCTGGTTAACAAATACTGTAATTTTGTGTTTTTGTATTTCCACACATGCAAATTGTATATTTATTTATTGTATATATTTATCTTCTCTGTAACTAAGTTTAGTTCACGAGAATAAAGATATTCACTATTCACTAAATTAAAATTAGCAAGAGCCAAGCGCTTGCGGACATGTACTCCTCGAGAACATTTATTAAAAAAAACATTTACACGTCACCTTAGGGAAATTCCTTGATAGAGGGTAAATGATGGTTGTATGTTGTAGTGCTATTCTTAGTCTAACTCTTGTTTTAATTGTTTTGCGTAATAAATTAAAAAACCCATCTGTGTACAAAATGTATCTTTATCTCTTAGTCCAGATTCAGAATAATAGGCTGAAAACAGAAAAAAAATATATACCGTGAAAAAAACAAAATGGGATCTTGCTAACAATCTCGGAGTTAACTGTCCAGGAGTGCAATTCAATTTGACAAAAACTCATTTATCATGCAAGTCAATGGCACATGTGCAACACCATAAAAGACAGTCTCTGCAAGATTAGCCCATTTTCGGTACTTCCAAAACAGATTCTGATCAAATACATAAAGGAAACAGTTTTAAAAAAACAATAAAAGTGGATCGAAACGATCCAGGGCGAACAGGAATCGGCGCGAACGCACTCGGGGCGAAAGGGAATAGGAGCGAAACAACCCAGGGTGCGAACGGGATTCGGCGCGAAACGACCCGGATTCAATAGAACTCATCTTTGAACTCCTTGAGTCATCCTAAAACTAAAGCTACTGTGTAAATATTATCCAAATCCAATAAGAAATAAATTTTCTAGAGCACTTACAAGGATATTTTGCCAATTTTCAAAGTTAAAAAGGGGCATAACTCCTACAAAAATACTCGAACAGGGTTCATTTTTGAACTCGCTTGAAGCTTTCTAGAACTAAAGCTACTGTGTAAATATTATCCAAATCCATTGAGAAATAAATTTTCTAGAGCGCTTACAAGGATATTTTGTCAATTTTCTAAATTAAAAGGGGGCATAACGCCCACAAAAATATTCGAATAGGACTCGTCTTAGAACTCGCTCGAGGTATCCTTGAACTAAAGTTGTATAAATATTATTGAAATCCAATGAGAAATAAACTTGCTAGAGCGCTTACAAGGCGGACGAACGGCGCCCGGTATTACCATATCCCTGCGTCGCGTTGCGGCGGGGATAAAAAAATCTCGGAAAGCCACAGTACCAATTTGAACCCAACTTGGTCACAATCGCCCTCGGGTGGTCATGGAGCAGGGGATCTACACAGGCTCTCGATAGTACGCAGTCTTATATAGTGACTGTAGTGATCATTTTAATTCAATTAGCGGGAACAAGTTTCAACATTGGACCCTATGGATCTCTGAATCCATAAAGGCTATTGGTCACAATTGTCCTCTCCTGTTCTTTTAAAAAATGTGTCGAGCAAGTCTGTACGTCACCCAAGATGGTCGCCATTCGTTCACTGTTGGAAAACGCATTCAAAGATTTCCGAAACTACTAGGACAATTGGTACAATATTTGTAATAACCATGACGGCTGCCAGCAAGCAACATTGTTTAGCACTTGGCCCCATGGGAAAACATTCAAAAATCTCCGAAAGCCACAGTACCAATTTTAACCCAACTTGGTCATCAGGGGATCTATACTGGTTCTAAGAGCATGTAGTCAAAATGTGTTGACTTACTTCGTCTCCATTAATAATTTTTGTAGGAGTTGTATCCCTAATTAAAGTTACAAGACAAATTAGTTTCAGACTTCTTTTTTTGAACGGTTCGAGGAAAAACTATGTCCATATTCATAAAGGGTCAATCTAAAACTATGTTCCATGATGGTGTTTTTCATCAAATCCCAATTAATTTTTGGATTTCTTTAAGGACCTTCTACACACCATATATGTAAACTTTGGTTAAGATGGCGCCCGAGCTTTCAGAGATGATCAAATTGATTTTCGCATCGGGCGAATGATAAACATGTTGCTCCCTAGCAGTTGATCCAAAAGGGTAGCAGGACATTTCGGCCTCAGTGTAACCTCGGACTTGGTCGTTTCGGACTTGGACGTTTTGGCCATAGTCCTGTTGGGCAAGTTGTGATTTCAATGGAGACATTTTACTTATGTGATTACATGTTGTTTGATTTCTTCAAAATTTATTATATTCTTTGATCCTCTGTGTCATTAAGTACACACCTTTAAGTATATCTAAACCCCAAGCTAAGACAAACTTCTGCACCTTCAATTAAATAATAAGATAATACTCTAATTGATTACAATACATGCCATAAAGTTTTTTCTCTTAAAACGAATGTCACGTGTAAATGTTGCCAGTCTTGTTGGAATATTGGAGCCGAGACTGACTCTGAAATCAGTTCATAAAAAGTAATTGGCTAATATTCTATCATTAACCAATGTTTCATACGGAAATTCAACACTTCCAGTATAGTAAGAACAGGACCGAAACGTCCAAGTCCGAAATTACGCATGGCCGAAATGACATATGGCCGAAGTGTTTTACGACCGAAACGTCTCGAAATCATCCAAAAGAAATGGGCACCTATTGTAAAGGACCATCCGAACAATAAACTTGTAATGGATCTGATTTCAAGTGAAAAAAATATTTTGGCTGCCAAAATGATGAAAAAAAATTTTCTGAAGGAGGCATTCTGCCCAAAAAATAATGTTAATTATTTTGTTGATACGTGTGAAAAAAATTTTCTGTCCAGAAAAAAAACCATAACCCCCCCTTCAGGTTAAATGGCCAGTCCCCAAGGACCTTTTTTATTAAATCATTCGACCTTTCATACATCATTACTGTCAAGTTTGATTAAATTGGCATCAGTGGTTTTAGATAAGTTGCCAAAAATGTGATAACCTAACAGACGGACGCCAAATGAGGGCAATAGCTCACAGATTAAAATTGTTAAAGCCCTGCATCGAGATGTGTATAGTTTTTATCTGTCTGTCCATCAACAATTTTGCAAAGATTTTTTGTATTATGTTGGAATGAAAAGAAATTTGGTCTGAAGCTTCAAAATGACCAGTTGTATTTATGTAAGTGATTCACTTTGTTTGCTAATACTTTGATAATTAACAACTAAATTTTCATTTCTTGGCTTGTAATGGTTAGAAAGATTTTAAATTTTGTCTAAGTTTGGAAATGATGAGTTGCATTGTGCAAGTGATTTTCAAGTATGTAAGGCGTCCACTTCATGTTTTCTTTGATTTTCAACTATAAACCAAATTTTCTTCGCATATTGTGTTGGCTTGTATTTGAGGGAATGCAGTTTGGTTTGAATCTTGGTAATGATGAGTTACATTCCGTAAGCAATTTTCAGGTTTGCCCTTTCTTCCTCTTAGCAGATACTTTGATCTTACTATGAAAAAACAATTTTCTTGAAGATTTTTTTCCACTTTTATCAGCTAGAATGATGTAAAATTTGGACTGAAGTTTGGAAATGATGAGTTGTTTTGAGTTTAAGTTTTTCAAGTCACTTCCCATTTGATATTGAAGCTAAGAAACAATATGGTTTAACTTAACACATCACGGTGTCCTGCAAATATTAGTGTGTCAAAAAGAATTTGAATCCACACTTCTCAATTTTACTAAAACCCAGTTTCGGAATAGCATTTCAGGGCCCTTCTGCCATTGCCCGTTTGAAAATGTTCTAGTTTTAAGAAGATTACAGATTTGAACGTTATCTAGAAATAAATAAAAATCTGTGCACCACAGCTTACTAGTAATACTGGGCTCATTACATTCAGCTCTTAGTGCCCAAAGAAGGCTGAACTAGACCTGGATGTAAAGCAAGACCAATACCCCTTGAAAGTCCACAATGGAAAATGAACAAGTATATAATGAAGCAAGGACAGAGAATTCATTTGGACACAACATGCACTTGGATGGATGCACAAATATAATGTTACTCTCCAACAGTTTCATTTCACAATATATACCACTATACCACTTGTATTACTTCTTAGAAAAATGATTGCAGAAGGAATCAATACAGTCAGAAGTCAAACAATCTCCCCTTCATTGTGTTGGACAAAAAATTCCCATAAAGTGTCCTTACTTTGTGAAGTTTCATCAAAATCATTAAGTGGTTTAAGAGGAGTTGCACTTATGAGGTATCTTTGAATGGGGGGTGTATAAACATGTCTGTGACAACAATTTCAGATTTGTATCATGTACCATCACTGAGGAAAATGAAACACTTCAAGGCCAACCAAAAGAACACACTGTTAAAAGTATATCCCACCTCTAATCCACTATGAGGAGCTGTGTGTAAAAGAAATATTGAAAATAAGGCGTTTAAATTAAAATTTTCTTTTTATAAAATCTTTTATTTTCTTTTACATGTGGTAAAACAAGACCACTTATAAACAATGAACAACAACTTGTGGTCGATGCCAAACCTGGCTAAAATGTACGTCATGATGTTACATGAGGGAAATACTTACCTGATTGTAATGTTTCCTAATGATCTTTGAAACATTTTTATGCTTGGCTTGTTACTCAAAAACATGTCTTACAGAGAAAGCGCATCATATACTAAAACAATATTAAATTATAAAACATGATAAAATAGTGAACTTCTTATACAAACACTGCAACAGAAATGTCTTAAAAATTCACATGAAATGAAAAAGGCAGTGTTCAAGTCTTAACTGGACCCCTGATATATGCTTAATGTGGAGATTATGAAATGTTTATTTATACCAAGGCATCAGCCTGTGCTGTACAACCAAATAACCATTCTGATATCCCTTGGAGACAATACCCTAAATTAACAAAAGATATATGAAAACCCTGTAATATTTCAGAACATAAAAACTGGGCATTGATTCTGCATTTAGTTTACATCAAATACTTTTATTTACCTATTTTTGCACATTATGAGCATTCCAAATACAAATGTGCTTTCCATCTGAATCTATGATTAAATTCATGTAAAATCTTTCAATAATATTAGTTGCAAGTCTTAAAGAATGACTTATTTTAATCTCGAGATTTTGGTGAAAATGGCTGCAGAACTGCATTCCCATATATAAAATAATTGTACAAACTCTAATCTCTTTTGCACCAAACTCTCTTGCCTGACAAGAGCAATAAATAACAGTACTCACTGCGAAGTCTATTAGAAATTAACTAAAATGAATGGATTGGGACTATATGGAAATGAAATGAAATGCAAAATACAATGAATGTTAACAAATAAATAAAAAATGACATTGCAACATCGAAATACACATTCTAAGAGACTCTAGTCATTACATTGGTGGAGGTGGGGGTACTTTTTGTTGACCTGACGGCAATGGGGGTTGAGAACTACCCCATTGATTTCCCCATTGATTGTATTGTCCTTGACTCTGGCCATAATTATTCTGTTGTGAGTAGTTGTTCATCTGACCTGAATGTTGGGGATGACGTAAATCATAATGTCCCCCACCATCTTGTGTTTGTTGAGAATTGTTGTATCCATTGTATTGTCCTCCAGATTTAAATCCTCCTGTATTTCCAAATCCTTTAGCTCCACCACCAGTGTTTCCGAATCCTTTAGCTCCTCCACTTGTATTTCCAAATCCTTTAGCTCCCCCACTTGTATTTCCAAATCCTTTATTTCCCATGCCACTAGTGTTTCCAAATCCTTTTACACCACCACCTCCAGTATTTCCAAACCCTTTCTGACCCCCAAATCCACCACTACTGCCAGTACGATTCATTCCCCCATAACCGCCAGAGCCTCCTGAACTGGCTCCATATGAACGATTTCCTCCTCCTGAACCACCACGACTCCCAAAACCACCCCCTCTTCCACCCCTTCCTCCTCTATTATCATCTCTTCCACCACGTCCATATCTATTACGACCTGAAAAAGACAAAAAATCTTATAATTTCTAGAGGAGAAAATGCATTCACATGTGTTGCCTCAACTATCAAACTTAAACAGTATACTGTGTTTGGACTATAGAAAATGTTCACAACCTGGGCAATCTTACCCACTGGCGATGATCTGTTTATGTTCCACAAAACATCAACAAGTCTTCCAAAATCTTTCCCAGTTTGGTTGAAAACAGTTTTTTGAACAAAAAATATCCATTTTCTTGGAACTGTTTGACAATTTAGCATGAATGTAAAGAGTCAAATCTATCTATGATAACATTCCTTCATTACCTTTATTGTTATTATAGACACAAATTTTAAAGTTCATCATAGAATAGAACTTTTCAAAGAAATCCAGGATCAGGGTTCATACACCTTTTTTGTTCCAATTTTCCATGACTTTTCTAGGATTTTTCTTAATATTCCATACCCAAAATCACAATCATTCTGACAATATTTCAGTAATTTTAATCTTAATTATTATGTACAATGACAAATTTAAAATGTTTTTAATAAATTCAAAAACTAGTATGTGTTATTGTGACTTCTAACAGGAGCGAATTATATTAAGCTTCTCAAGTTCCAGATTCATCTTGACTTGACTCTGCGACCTGTAAAAACCTTTATTGTCATTACATTTAATGATGGCCAATTATTTCAGAACAACTGAAGACTGATTAAGATACAGAATACATGTGTATGAGACAGACTACATTGAAAACAGATGGACTGCAATGTCATGCTGTTCCGTTCATATCAATTGGTTCCTTTATTGAATAAAAATAAATACGAAAAAAGTTGTTGATAAAAAGGAAACCAGGATGATTACTTCCCCTTTAATGACGTTTTATTACTTCCTTTTAATATTGACCTCACTGACAAGATTGTTAGACAACAGGCCCACAAGTTTCCTACGACAATAAAAATAATTTTTACATTTTGATTAATTTTCAGGACCTTTCAAGGACTTTTGGCAAAAATACTGGATTCCATGACTTTTCAAGGATTCAAGGACCCGTACGAACCCTGCAGGATTGAAAACAATATTTTAACACAGGTATAATTTGTTTCACATCAGTAGGTCTGCCTTATCTCTTTCAGGTACAAAAAATCATTATGAATTTCCATGTGTTTGTCCCATAATTTAATGTTTTGACAAAAAAGCATTGTTGCTAAAAAGAATTCCCATAAATTGCTTGACTTTGATAGTTTCAGGAACTTGAATTCATTGAATTTCATTTTACTTTCGATATGGTGCAAAAAAATAAGATTGAAAAAAAACTTGTCCAATTAATGGCAATACAGGGATTCAATAATGAAGTTGTAAAAAATATTGTGTCAAAATTTCATTTCATCAGAAAGTTATTTACCAAATGTGGAATGCTGACAACAGCAGAATCTATAGTCACCGTGTCTTGCCGTTGAAGACGATACAAAAGTAAACAGCTGTGCCAAGTCACTTCACACACCACTCATCATCCCTTAAAATCTGCAAGTGAGTTCTTCATTAAGAATGTTCCTTGGTAAAAAAATTTACAACTGGCAAATCAAGTTTGATATCTATTTCAAGAATAACTCTGCTAAGTTTGAAGTGGACTGAAGTGGTTAATCTGTTTAATGAGTGCTCATAAGAACCAGAGGCTCCCAGTAGCCTGTATCGCTCACCTGGTTTCATTTGCCACAATCAAGCTAACATTGTATAAAGTTAAACACTTGATCTTCAGTCTCTCAAACTTTGGTAGCTCTGATATAACCAATATCTTGAACTGTGTTTTAAGTCTGATCATGTTTTACTATATGTCTTTGTTGGGCTTTTTTGACAAAAAACTTTCTTGCTAAGGACCACTTTTGACACCAGTTTTGAAGTCGAGACATCGTTTTGTAAAAGGCGATCAACGACAATTTTTAACATCATATTTTTAAGTTACATCAATAACCAAATTACATTGAAATAGGACAATGTTGCATTTTCTGACCCTTTTTGGCGGACATTTTGAAAATGGCCGTCAACGAACAATTTTTAACAAGGGTTTTGAAGTTGCGACATCAATTAACAATGAAGGGATATGGAGTAAATGCAAATGAGACAAAATCTCTACAAATACATGGTAAAACACAGCAATGGAACAACGCTTTTATTGTTGTTCTTCATCTTGAAGTCACCATGAGGCCTTCAACAATGAGCATTACCTATACCTCATAGCAAGTTCAAGACGGCCCCTAGCACAGGTTTGAGCGGTATTCAATGCTTATTGCTGAGCAACGCTACATCAATGTCTTTTTCTCCTATGATCCATGGATGCGGGATCGTCAACAAACAAACTTTTTCGAATGCCTATTTGGAACCAAATTTCATTGAAATCGGACAATGTTGAATTTTTCCGCCTTTTTGGTGGCCATTTTGAAAATGGTGGTCAACGAACAATTTTCAACACCGGTTTTGAAGTTGCAACATCAATATCTATTTGGAAACCAAATTTCACTGAAATCGGACAATGTTGACTTTTCCCGCCTTTTTTTGGCAGCCATCTTGAAAATGGCGGTCAACAAACTATTTTCAACACCAGTTTTGAAGTCACCACAGCATGGCAAAGAGTTCATCATTTTCCACTTAACCTTCATCTTCTATAGTTTTGGAAATAAAAGACGAAAAATACAAGTTTTAAAAATTCGGAGAAATAAGGGAAAATAACTCCAACAATTTTTTTTTGATTTTATTCAGAATTTCAGGGTGGGTAGATCTTGATATGCTGAACATTTTTGCAATAAAAAGTTGACCTCTATCTGTTATAGTTTTTCAAAAAAAAAAAAAAAAAAAATTGAAAACTTCAAGACGGGTTTCAGATTTTCTTCAAAATTGCAGGGTGGGTAGATCTTGCCATGCTGATCAGGGCTGTTCCAGAAAAGTTGGTCTGGGACCCTTTGAAGGCACTTTATATAAATTGTTGTGGGTGGTTGTGTTTTCTTCATTCTTTTGTATTGTACATATGGGGAAGAATTCTACAGGTGGTGGGGGTCTATGAAAAGTGCCTTCAAACCCCCCATGTCAATTTTTCTGGAACAACCCTCATTTTTACTCGATGTCAGATTTTTTATATCTGTAACGGTTTTCGAGTTATTTGCAAAATACAGCAATTTAGCCCTATGTTCTATTTTTAGTAACAGCAGCCATGTTGGTTCATCTTCGGACTAATCGACCACAATCTTGAAACTGCATACCCTGATGATTCAGGCCAAGTTTGGTTACAATTCCACCAGCAGTTTCAGAGGACAAGATTTTTGAAATTGTTGATGGACGGACCGATGGACGACGGACGCAAAGTGATGGCAAAAGCTCACTTGGCCTTTTAGGCCAGGTGAGCTAAAAATTGCCATCAAACCGACAAAACAAAGTTACCAGTAACTCTAGCCAGAAAGGTTTTCAAGTATTTTCAAACAAATAATTTCTGTCATGTTTATTCTATTTTCAATTAATAAAACACTTGTTTTACAAATTATGTACAGCTCACACAGATGAACTCAAAGTCCTTGTTTTTGGGTGGATTCTCGCGACATGGATTGATTAGCTTATTCTGTGTAGCAGGGTGGACAATCGCAGATGTCCACCTTACAGTGTTTTTTCTCACCTTTTTGGGAGTGGGTCCGGGTCCCTTCGAATTGGGAAAATAACGCGAAAATTTCTCCATTTGGGAAAATACAAAAATGCATTATCTACAGTATAAACCTGTTAATCCATTATTCTTACTTTTCTTTCATTTAGAAAAAGAGTGGTGAAGGCTCGAGGGTGCAGGGTTATTTCCGTGAACATTTAGGGCTTTAGATTCAGAGCGACATTTAAGTCTATCTCCGGGGGTCACTATTTACGGTCTTTCATGAAAATCTATAAAATGCAACTTGAAAGCCA
This sequence comes from Modiolus philippinarum, assembly GCA_002080025.1. Lineage (NCBI taxonomy): Eukaryota > Metazoa > Mollusca > Bivalvia > Mytilida > Modiolidae > Modiolus > Modiolus philippinarum. The sequence continues at coordinate 150,313 of MJUU01044159.1, read as the reverse complement.
AATACATGGCTTTTTTCAAGAGGACGAGACAAGTAAAGTATTTAAGGCTTGCAATTAACCTAATTCTAAAATAACTATGAGGATCGCATGGGAAAACTTGTTGCAAAGAGAATTCTATTTTAACTTCACTTGCCAAACTTTCTGATTATAATAATTTGGGGGAAAATTATCATTTATGACCTTAAGCTCATTCCTGTATAGCTATATTTTCAATGATTTCTAAATGTTGACCCACGATGATTCCGTGTTCAAAAAGATGTCACGAGGGGTCCACACAGGTAAGGTCTATTCCATTTAAATCTACCATCCAGGGGAGGGGGGGACGCCATATTTTAGACCCCACCACCAATAGAAAAAAATATTATTTCTACCATTAGTCATTATCAGGATGACCCCCAGGACCAAGAGAGAAAAAAAATAAAACTGGCGTTCCCCTCCTGGGTGATAAATTTTTCTGGAATAGCCCTAAATATTTTGTCCACATTCTCAATTACTTGTCCATGTTCAAGAACGCTGTGGAATTCTACGTTTGGCAAAATTTGTCCGTGATGACAACAAGGATTTTGCGTTTTCCATCCGAGCTGTACAGTATGACACAGAAAATGTCATTATCAGGGTAGCCTATCCATCCATCTTAATACAAAGCATCCAGAACTTCAAAGCAATATTCAAATACATGTAGGATGATACTGTGTTTAGTCATTTCAGTGAATTTATTTTAGGAGTACAAGATGTCCAGTAATTAGCAAGTCAATTTTACTCAAAAACCAATTCTTACCTTTACCCATGAATCTGGCACTTTCACCAAGTTGTAGAAGTTTAGGGTTCACTTGCTGGTTAGCTTCACGCAACACATTGATCAAGTCTGGTGCTTGTTTACAATTATTCTGAGTGAAGAATGTGTAGGCTGTCCCTGTATTATTGGCTCTGGCTGTTCTGCCTATTCTATGAACATAGTCCTCTGAGGAGTTTGGATAATCGAAGTTTATCACAAATTTTATGTCCTCCACATCTGTTTGTCCCAATGTGTTCATAGCACAAAAGTGACAAGAATAAAAGAAAGAAAACCACAAGTAAATAAATGAACAACTGGAGACTTAATGCTGCAAAGCAAAAGCAATTATTAAAACAAACGAGTCTGGTTATTTGGCCATTTCAATTTAACAAATTGTGCATACTCCCGATGAAAGTTGTAGAAACCATTAAATTAAGAATTCATGCTGTTTTCATTTAACCCTGGGTTTCAAGTATTAACAAAACAAAAGTAATCGACTTACCTGCTTTGTACTTACCTGGTGTTTTGTGTGTAATTACTGTAAGTCATAATACCTTTAACCCAAGGCATATCCATTGGGAAAACAACATGACTGAAGAAGGGAGCATGCAATTATAGACACTTCGCTTTCATCAACTGACAGTTCATGCACTCCTGTAATTGTCCGAATGCTGTATCATCACATATCCTTCTCTCATTAAACTGATCACATTGTTTATTTGTATGTCACTTGCCAAAACTTCCATTATTAATAATTATATTAAACTTCATGTCAACATCCACATACATAGAATCAAATATAGATTGCAGTCCTAATAACTTAAAAGGCAGGAAATTTACAAAGCAAATAATAAAAGCAAAACAAAAGGTCAAATAAAAGTACAAATTATATCATAAAATTGGTCTTGTAATATCTGGTCACAAAATATTACAGTACTGATATTTAAGTAATAGTTGACAATAATTACTTAAGATAAAAACATTACAGATGTATAGCAGGAGGAAAGGATGAACTAACTTTTTGTACTGAAACAGAATCCTTTTAATTTCTTTCCTACCAATTAAACCCTAATAGGGAGTAAGGATGGAATTTCACCCTTTCCTCCCACTCACACCAAATTTACATAACAATTTATATATGACAAATAAATAAATGACATGATACTAAGTTAACAAAAGTTATTAAATCTGTAATAATGAAATTGCTTTAATTCACCGTCATCAGAATAGAGAGAAACTTGCATTTTAAAAGGATATAAATTACAAAGAATGTTGACACAGGGATGTACTTCATATTGAAGGACAAGCAGTCTTTAAAATTAATACATTGTTGTTTATCTTATAAATAAAATTCACGGATTATTCTGTTTAACATCATAACGAGTGCCTCTACTGCTAAAACCCACATATACCCCCCCTGCAAGGTATTTTTCAGAGCATTTCTAAAATGATCATTAGAATGAAGTATAGTTGCAACTGCTTACAAAAAATCCTCCAATATTTCACCAATTGGTTGTTCCTTGGGCAAAATGCAAAATCAAATACACTACCTCAAAATTTGTGTAACCCTATAGACTGCAAGAATGTGGAATGCTGACAAAACTTAAAATTTATGAGACAGATTATATATTGAATAATCTGCACTGGTTATCCATTCATTCAATATCATATGACTATTACAGCCATCATGCATAATTTCCACAAACTGTTTTGGCAAGCTCTAAACCACATACAAATATCTTCCTTGATTTGTTTACCGAGTCATTAGGACATGCTTAGTAGATTCTACATTCCGAGCTGCGTAAGGAGTGCATATTCTTGGAAGGATGTGTGCATGTGGTCAAATGAATCCTATTTTATGACTCCAGTATGTTTTAGAAATGCACATTCCCTCCTTTTGACTGCAGTTAGTTCCACGAAGCAAAGTCTTTATTTCCAATAATTTCCACGCCAATACCAGACATTACTCTATTTAAGAAGCTATTTTGCCTGACAACATCGATTAATGCCGATTCAGGTACTCTCTTCATATTAAGCTAAGCTTCTATGTCAAAAGAAAACAAAAATATGACATTATTAAAGGCAACTACTATTATCATTGAAAATTATTCAGAGAATTTTCACTTTTTCTGATTTATAATCAATTAAGTACAACAAACATTTTTACAAAATCAAAATCTTGAACCAATGAAATATTTTGACATTAACATCTGTGAAGTATTGATTTGAAAAGTGATTTTTAGTTTTTAATATATTTTTAATTAATGTAATAATAAATTTTTAGTACAAAATGCATACAAACCTAGACCTCTGGAGGCTACATCTGTGGCTATCAGAATTGGAGTCTTTCCTACTCTAAATTCTGAAATGAAAATTACAAAGAGCATTTACTGAAAAAATTCATTCCATGAATTTTCCTAATAATCTAATTGGTGTAAAACTTCAACAGAAGATGTTTGTCACCTATAATTCATACCTAAATAGTAAATTCAATCTGAACTCGTCCTTTTTCATACAAATTCTTTCCTAACCACATGGACTACATAGGTTTCCATCTATTCTTCAATAGCGACCTGAAGATTGCTATGAAATTAAATATTCACATATTCTGCATTAACACCTTATGAAATTTATTGGAAAGATGGCCTTGGAAAACAAAGCAATAAACATGATCCATCTTCCTCAAGTTACAGCTACTATGGCCCAGCATTTTATCCTACCAATGTACATCCATTCACAATGTAGTTATAATTATAAACTATATATAAGCAGAAGTGAATGAAATACTCATATTAAAAGGAGCAGCAGTTTTCCATGAATATTCCAACACAATGCCAAACAGTTTCCAACAAATTGTCACATCCTTCTGTGTACTGTTATCTCACACAATACAAAGTTTAAATGAGATCTGAATGGGAGATGTGCTGACAAGGTAGGTACTGTAAGAGAGGCGAATTTGTATATATTCCTTTGTGTAACAGAATAAGGTTACACACATAATTTTTCAGTAGTAGAAAGTGTAGATTAGTCTCTACCAGTTGAACTCATTTTAGCCTATGAATACAAACTAATTTCGGTATTTATGGATTCTTGTATTATTTGTGACTTACCTTGTAAAACCCAATCTCTTTCTTGCTGATTTTTATCACCATGAATACACATCACTGGCCATCTATAGGGAAAAAATACACGTAACTTAACACATAATTCTAACATTTACTACCATTTTCTAAAGAAACATTTACTGGTGATAGTACAATAAGATTTGAAAATTGCTAAATAAGTCCCAACATATGCACAATATGGTAAACAAGACCTTTATTGGATGTTGTTTGTTTCCATTGACTTATTCACTTTTTACCTTTTTTGGGGTCATTTAGGGCTTGCTATATGGTGCGAGATTCCTCACTGTGTTGAAGACCGTACGGTGACCCCTAGATGCTTTGTTTTGGGTTGTTTTTAACTTGGAGATGGGATGTTGTCTCCTTGACATTTACCCCATTTCCTTTGTTTTTCATACCTAATGGTGTACATGCCACTGGTTTTTCTAGCATATGCAATTGGTGGTACATAGGTTTTAAGCTAAATTATTTATTTTTTTAGTCAATAGATATCTACTTCACAAAATTTGATTTCCATAATTGAAGTGATATTTCTACAAAATCACTGAAATTCACAACTAGCATGGAATATGAATCAGTCTGCTGTTTATACAGAGTTCTGCTTACAACACTACAATTCAAGAAAATACTTGCCCTTCTCTTCGCATTCTTCTTGTCAATTCATCTGCTCTTCTCTTTGTTTCTGTGAACACTATGGTTTTATTTTCTTTTTCCTGCATAATCTCATCTAGTAATTTCATCAATCTGAAAGTTAAACATTTACAATACTGTAAACAATATAAAATGAAATAAACAAAGCAAAACTTCCAAAACAATAAAAGTTTCATAAAGTATGACAACATAAAGCATTTGTCAAGTGTTCCACATATGTTTTAGGGTTATTGTAGAAAAACCAAATGGTAGAATTTTTCAACTTCCACCAACCATACAATGCTAGTGGAACATGTACCGGGGTATTAAACATTTTGGAAATTTACACAAAAACCCATAGTAACCAAATTAGAAATTGTGTCATAGAACATTGAAAAGCAAAATTTAAACTTTCCATAAAACTAAGTATCGAGGAGTTTGAATGCCCCCTTATCTAATACAAGTTTTTCCTTATTCTACAAAAATGAAATTTCTTACTTGTAATCTTTTTCCGTTTCTGTACATACATCAATAATCTGTAAGATATTGTGATTTGCATGTATCTGTAGGGCTCCAATATTCATCATTATTTCGTCATTCAAAAATTCATCTGCTAGAGACTTCACTTCTTTTGGCCATGTTGCACTCCACATGAGAGTTTGTCTGTCTGGCTATAAATATAAAGATACATGTTCTTACAATCACATCTACCATCATGTAATCCTGTTCGAGATAAACTTCTCTTACATCCCGTCACCAGCAAATTCTATCTTTGTGAAAATGTTTACTTAACGATACCTGTATATACTTAGCTTCTTGTGTAGTTTCACATTTCAATTAATTTATTCTTCAATAAAGGGCTACGCCAAGCGCAGCATGATACGACCGCAGCATACCGACCACTGAAATTTCAACAAAAGTAGTTTAAAGTGAATGTGGACACAGTAAAGAGCTTGACACAATAATTAAATGGACACAAAAAGAGGCTTGACACAGTTATTAGCTAGAAACAAAATTGGGAAAATTTCAACTTACCGATGAAAAAAACGTAAGAGCTATGCAAAATATGTACTATCAACTTAAACTTTACATCCATAGAAATTCAAAGAAAAAAAATCCATCGAAATCTGATGAAAAATAAAGATATGACATTTAGAAAAATTGCAATTTTGGCCCCTTTGACCCCTTTAAGCTTGGAAACGGAAAGAGCCACACCAAATCCGTTGCATACTTCTGAAAGCTTAGATCAAGAGGAATCTACAGAAAAAAATCCCATCGAAATCCGATGAAAAATAAAGATTTGACATATTTAGAAAAATTGCAATTTTGGCCCCTTTGACCCCTTGTAGCTCGGAAACGGTAAGACCTACACAAAATCTGTTGGCATCCTACTGAAAGCTTAGATCAAGCGGAATCCAAAGAAAAAAATCCCATCGAAATCCGATGAAAAATAAAGATTCTACAGAATCTGCAAATTTGCAATTTTGGCCCCATTCGGCCCTCATAGCTGGGAAAGGAAACAAGTTATCAAAAATCTTATAGCTGAGCGCCATATTAATTTTTCACAAGGAATCCATTAAAAAAAACTGCATCAAAATCGGACTTAAAATAAAAAATTTATTTTTTTGGAGATTTGCCCCTGTTGGGCCCCATTTATCTCGTGAGCGGTGCATGCTACGTAAAATCCGTTGGTATACTACATATTGGAAATTTCCTCAGGAGCACACTGAAAGAAACCCCATCAAAATCCGACTAATATTAAAGATTCTACAGACAAACATGTGAAAACACCCAATTTAACCCTTTTTGGCCCCTTTTTTAAAAACGTGTTGGGGCCACAATGACCAAAACTGAGCCAAGCCTTCCTTTTGTACCAAAGAACATTATTTTAAAATTTTATAAGGATTGATCTACTGGAACTAAAGTTATTGACCAAAAACTAAAGTGTCTACAGACGACGACGACAACGACAACAACGACAGCACCATACCAATATACAACCCCAAAAAATTTTTGCGGTTGTATAAAAAGTCGTATCTAATTGTTTTAAACTAAAGATTTTTTAAGCAAAGTCCACACTTCCCTATGGTACTAACTGACCAGTATTGGCAGTATATGCCTTTATTCTATCTAATGCAGACACAAAAAAAACTATATATTTCATTGTTACAAATACAGGATTTATTGCGATAATAATATCAATTCAACATACTCTGATTTGTTCCACAATTTTTCTGATCTGTGGTTCAAATCCCATGTCTAACATTCTATCTGCCTCATCTAATACTAGGTATGTACATCTCTTCAAATTGGTCTTGCCTGCTTCCAAGAAATCTATCAACCTTCCTGGGGTGGCTATGCAAATTTCTGAACCTAAAAAAAAAACATAACATCAAATGTTTATACAAATGTAAGCAAGGATTGTTATCCTGTGTTAAAAGTAGCAGGAGACTACAGAGTTGAGAATGGTATGATTAATACAAGTTTTCATAAGCCAGGACCATGCATTAATTTAGCTTTTTTTGTAACAGTTATCTCCCTTCTCGGGCAGTGTCACAACAAATGCAAAATAGAGGGAAATCTATATTTTCAATATTTTTTGACATGTGACGAATACCAGACCAAAAAGACAAAACGAAATTTGGATGGGTTAAAAAAGTACTCTGGGAAAAATTAAACAAGAGTTTAATTTCGAACCCTCAGTGAATTTTTATTAATACATCTTTGATTTGACTGACAAGTTAATCATATTTATTCCATACTAGCTATGTTGTCAGGAGCTAAGGATAATAACTACAAAATCAAAGATACCTTCCCACAAAAATGATCCCGGTTTTTGAAAAGAGGGAATAACAGTACAATGAACATGGTTCTTTGGTTAATGGTACCAGTCCTTCGGACTTTATACCAGGGCTTTAAATAGAATTATATCCACACCCATCCTAAATTATAAAACTAAATTGTCCATGCGAGACCTACAAAGGTAGTCAAGGACATCAAACACCTCCCATTTATAAAACTAAATGTATGTTTTCCTATTTTATAGCCACGAATTCCCATTTATTTGAAGGTTTCAAATAACAATATCAAGTCACACTAATAAAATTCACTGAGCTTATATTGTTTAGAAAATGATTTCAAAATTACATAGGCATTCAAAGACAGGAAGTATGAGTTATCTCTATTATCTGTTGTTTCTTTGGCACTAAGATTTGGAGTAACAAACTAAAAAACAGTGAACATAAAAAATAAAATATCATATTTTTGAAAGTTTTCATGCAGGAATAGTGGATGATGGAATAAATTAAGCATGTTAAGATTGAATTGTATTATTATCGTTTTTACAACCTGTGACGTGACCTTATAGACACTTAAGAACTTGTTTCTTTATATGATCTTCCCCGAGTGTATATTCCCATCCTAAGAAAAAAGTGCCCATGTAAGTGGAATGATAAAAAATATGGTCTGGTATGTCAATCACAACTAAACAGTAACAACCCCCTACCCTAGAAATTAATGTATATATCTTCAGGGGCAAACTATATAATTTGCTCCTATTAATAAAATGATATTTTTTCCAAATAGATAACAAGACAGATTGAAAATTCCCCAAAAAATACAAGGCCACTTTCCCAAAATACACAAATAAAGTCCTGTGTTCCCATTTCTGGTACAACTCGTGTGCTGATTGAAAATAACATTCCTTGAATAAATACAACAGTTTAACTTAAATTTTAATTTCTTTATATTGAACACAAACAGGTAGATTAGGGTCAATTTTTTCTTAAAATTCTGAATATGAACTGTTTTTTGTACAACTGAAAATTAAAGTACATATAGTTGAGATATATGAATTTTAGTTTTCAATTAAATGTGACTGGTTTTTCTCTAATTCTTGTTCAAAATAAATACTTCCCAAATAATGTTAGATGAAATTAATAATCAACATGTTTAGAAATTGATCTAACTTGCTGATTGGTTAATCATGTAAATGTCTCGTGTCAGTTTCTAGAAATAGTGCAACCGGGTGTTGATGAAATTAACACCTGCATCATTGTCTAGCGAAATGGTTTTTGTATTTACAATACGTATATGACTAAGATATCTCAATTTATTGATAATATGACATTTTTATCAAAAATATTACACTTGACACCCCTTTCAATGAAAGGCGCAATGATACACTTAGCAACGATGATAGCAACAAAATGGCAGCATACTTGAGACTGGAGACTACGGAGATCGCTTTACATCAAATAAATTGAGTAGGAATTAGAGAAAAAAATCTCTAACGTTGTTTTCCGGTTTATTATGATAATTTCTCACATCTCGATAGTTAAATTTTCACATTTTAAAGTTCTCGGGTAAACCTCGAAATTTAAAATGTGATGTGAGAAATAAACGTAATAAACTGGAAACAATGTTAGAGACTATATATTCAATTCAAAATACAAAAATAACGAAGTTGCAGATGATCCAAGTCAAGATTTGGTGGAAAACTGTACTAAATATAAGTTCCAAAGATGTGTTTCATGACATTATAAATAGTTGGAATCAACTGATATAATTTTTACCATTTAAAATGGAAAAGCAAGGATTCCTGAAATAATGCTAGATTTTATAAAAGCTAATGTCCATGTATATAAACTAGAACATTATGCAGTGAACATCATATGATTACTCAATTTCCTATCCAGTTAGTCATGTAAAGTGTACCTCTTTCTAAATCTCTAAGCTGTGGGCCTTTTGGAGCCCCACCATAAACACAAACATTTCTAATTCTTGATGATCTTCCAAACTCATTAGCGACTTCTTGTACTTGCTGAGCAAGTTCTCTTGTTGGAACTAAGACAAGAACCTGTAAAACAAAGAGAAGTCAATGCAATCATAGAAACTTTTTTCAGCATCCATGACCATCACCCATACAATTTAAATTCAATATTTTAGTCTTTTGAAATATAAAATTTTGCTCCATCACCTATATCAAGTATCAAAAGTGCTTTCAAACTCCCTAATACACTTTTATATTTTTTCCTGGAATAGCCCTTTCAGCCCAATTTTTATACTGTGGAAGTACTTTTATTCGTGGACACCAATTTTCGTGGTTTACATAAATAGTACTATTTCGTGGGTACTTAAATTCGTGGTTTTGAGTTCTGAGCATTACAACTCTAGGGGAAAATGCGTTTCGTTGAGAACTTAATTTCATGGTTTAAGCGAGCCACGAAATCCACGAAAATTGGAACCCCACGAACAATTGCACCTTCACAGTATCCCTTTCAAGATCAGTGGGCAAGTCTAATTTCCTTCAATTAAATGTATAACACTGATTCAATTTCATGACCACTATATGAACCCCTTGATAATAATTTTAAGTAGAACCCAGCTGCATTAAGTATGAATTTTTGTCAAATTTAATAAGTCACAGAGAAGCAACCTTGCCATTCCTTCTACTTGGGTAACAATCTAGATCTATTCAACAAATCGCACAAGAGCACACCCTAATAAACACATTAGAACAACCAATAGTATTTCCATAACTTCATTTTTCATGTGCTGATTTAGATTAGCGTTTCATTTATAATCTACTATGATATCTAGCAAGTTTATATAATTTCAATTTTATAAACAATTGCCTAGCTGTAAACTAATATTAAAGGCACAATTTTCATTGAACAATAAATTCTGTACATGCAAATACTTTCTCCTTTGTTTATCTTTCAAACATTGTTCCTTCTTTAGTGATTAGTCAAACACCATTTAGTAGCAATACTTCCAGGGGAAGACATGTGTTGCCTGCCTAATAATGCAAAAAAATATTCTAAGTTCCATCAAAAAGGAAGTGGGCATAGGGAAGATCCCAAATTCTTCCATAAATGGTGGTTTACAGTGTAAGATGACCCATGTAAGATCGATGCAAGCGACCTCATCTTACACGGGCAAATGGTCAACCAAAAGTGACTATTTTTGTGATAAAACAATCGTTACCATGGCTAAACATCATAAAACACCCGACATCACAATGTTCCAATACACTAAACTGGGGACGACACTGTTCACACAGTATAGGTTTCCAGGCGTTTCTATCCGTGTTTTACATAAATAGGAACTTGCATTCGGTCAAAATTAAAAGATCGGGATATCTTTCACTCGTGTAAGAAATTATACGACTTTTCCTCTCGTTTCGCTGTGCTAAACTCAAGAAAAGACGAAATTTCTTACACTCAAGAAAGATATCCCAATCTTTAATCTGACCTTATGCAAGATCCTATTACTCATGTTACACAGTATAAGTCATCATACTGATACCCCATGCCAAATTGCAAAAGGCTGAGGTATGTGATTTTTTTTTGACAACATGAACAACAACATAACAGAGGCACTCCACTGCAATTACTGGGTTAAGTATTTCAAATTATCCCATGAGAGTCAAGTCTAAGTTGGTATGAATGAAAATTTTTTACTTGTATGACAACAACATAGGTCTATTGTAGCCAATAAATCCAACTTACTATAGGTCCATCTCCTCTTAGTAAATGTGCTTGGTTATTGATATGTACAATTGAAGGCAGCATAAACTGAAAAGAAAAATGGAATCATTGTAAGCACGGTTCCAGCAAAACATACATGGGACAGGGGGAAGGCACTTTAAAATTGCTGCTATTGGTGGGTGTTATCTGAAAAAAATGAAAAAATTCTTATTTTGCATCTATGGGTGGTCATGACAATTTTTAAGTGTCTCCCCCCGTCCCATTTATGTTTTGCTGGAACAGCCCTAAACACATATGGTTACTATCAAATCGTATATTAAAATACAATTTTTCTTCTATGTATATAATAAGCATTAGCGCAAAACTTATGGAAAATACAAACTTTTTCTTGTTTAGATATGATATGTACTATCATGCAGGGCTTACCACACTTGAGAAAAACAGAGAGACTTGAAGTCTCCCTAAAGACACATATAGGGAGACTCCAGGACATGACAAAAAAGACTTTAACGCACATACACATGATTTTCTAACACTTTTTCACAAGTGCATATCAAATTTGAACAATTAAAAATAAATTAGTCTTTATCATTAAAAAACATTTAATTCATCTAATATGATATGAATTTAATTTAATTTTATAATTTATAAATTCTTTTAATATTTACCCCTTTTGAAAATTACCCAACATGAACACATTTTTTAGGTATTAATGGCAAGATTTATGTGAATGAAACTTTAATAAAGTGAAAATAGTCAAATCATAAATTAATCAATACATACTGCAGGGATGAACATAAGATATAATATCAAAGTGGCCACCTGGGCCCCTGGAACACAGAATTCAGTAGCCCAGCTAAAATTTCACTAGCCCAGTAGTATAAAATCAACCAAAATTTCAGCAAGCTTTAGTAGCAACCTGGGCTACTGGCTTATAAAACTTGGTAGCCCAGGTCAAATTTTAGGGGCCTTGGGCTACTGGGCCCTGGTAATTTGCATCCCTGCACTGGATGCCAAAAAATTACATACAGCATGTTTTTTTTAAATTTTCTGCTCCAGGAAATATGTAGTTCTTTGTTTTTGTTATATAAATAGCTCACTTCCGGTTAGATTCCAAGTTGGAAGTAAATATTTTGTGCAATTTCCATTGAATTTTTCAATAAAATTAATACTAAAAGGTCAGTTTGCCTTGTTTTCACTATCATGAGTGGATATGTATAAGGTTTTAGCCCTGCAATAAACAGGAATGATCTTCAGAAATCTTACCAATTTACTTCCTGTTACCGGAAATGAGACAGAAATAGAAATGCAAATGCCAAGATGAACAGAGACTTTTAAAATCTACAGGGTGACTTAAAGTCACTTTTTGGAATAACTTTATGCGACTTGAGGCCCAACAGGGTAACATTATTGCCCTAATCGATCAGTTTGGTGAGCCCTGTCATGTTTTTTCAACACAAAAGATGTAGATATTGTCTATAATTGATTGCTGATTGACCAGAATATCACTAAATGTTGATTAATAATTTGATTTTTTTACTGTATACAACATACCCCAGCTGTTTTACCAGATCCTGTCTGTGCAATTCCCACCATATCTCTACCAGACAAAGCAGCAGGCCATCCTACAGCCTGGATTGCTGTTGGTTGTTCCCATTGTTGTCTGTGAATGGACTGTAACACATAATCTGCAAAGGAAACAAATCACAAGTGTTGGATGCAGTTCCTATTAAAACTGAGTAAAGGGATCCAAGTCTGATTTGTGAAAAGATCTGGAGTGTGATTCATAAAAATGTGATGGTAAATACAAACTCTGGGTAAAGCCAGGTGAGCTAAAAAGGCTTGTTCACAAAACACTTCTCTACACTTGAAATGAAAACCCTGTGAAATACAAAATACCATAATATGACTGGAATTTTTTTGAGACCATAATATGGAAATAATGTGTACAGTTGAACAATTTTAAACGAGTCATATCATTCCTTTAAACATTTTTTACATTTTTTATTTATTTAGTCGACGAAAAATGGATGGGCATTCAGTATCTTGACCTTTCTTCTTGGCAGAGTTTGTTTCACATTGAGAAATCTGCGGAAAGGGAGAAAATAAAGTTACTTCAGGGGTTCATCAGAATATTTTGGGGGAAAGCAGTTAATTCGAGGATAAAAAAAAATCAGAATATATTATTGTATGATTAATTTGTTTATACAGGATAAAATAAAATTAGCTTACCAGGAAATCCTGCTTCATCAAAGTGTACTACTGGTTTTGGTATGTCATTTCCCTTCACAGTAATCTGTTTTGACTGGTAATAATTCATTATTTCTACCTGCAATCAATATATTAGCTATGTCAGCAATTCTGCCAATAAGAAAATATCTTGGAAATTTTGGAAATAGAATTTAATAATTATAGCTAGATAGCAATTATTTTTCAACAAACAGAAATGTCCCCCTCCCATAATGCCTTTGCAGAGATTGCAGACAATTTGTATATTAAATAAACAGTGTCAGTGTCAATATAAATAACAGTATGTCAATATAAATAACAGTATTTTTCACCAATGTATAAAGTAAGAAACTGAAAAAAATTCATTGCTTGGAAATTTCGTCTTAGCTGTTACTTTTGAAAGCAACTGAAATGCATGCCATTTGCATTGGTTATATATTTTTTACCACAAGATAAGTTTCATTGTTCCACATTTAGTGCAATCAAGCCTAACCACTGAGTAAAACTGTACCTGTGACCTTTGGCTAACATTTGGATGTTCTTTGTAAAAATTCTTTTCAAATGGCATCAGACGACTCATATCCCATTTTGGTTTGTGAAGATTGCGTCCAGGTTGATCATCTTTATGTCTCTGTCCACCACCACTACCTCCACCTCTTCCACCAAATCCACCACCTCTTCCTCCAAAACCACCTCCACCACCTCTTCCCCCACGACCACCGCCGCCACCACCTCCACCACCGGACCTAAAATTGTGACTTGTGGATCCAAATGCTTTTGGTAAATCGCTCCCAAATGATTTTCCTCCAAATCTACAAAATAAAACATGCAAAAAAAAAATATGTAAGTTTCCAGCACAATCCTCTAGATACAATACAATACAATACAATCTTTTATTTCCAAAGAATGGGCCCACATGGGGCATGACAAATACATTTATACAACATAAACTGACTGACAACATACAAGATTGAAAAGAAATCACAACATTCATGTCTGTACTGATTTTCACTCAATGTCAGCCATTTTCTCAGAATGCCCTCTTATCTTTGTAGTTGGGATACAAATGCCAATTGAAGCTGGGCTTAATGTCAGCCATATTCTCAGAATTCCAACTTACCTTTCAGCTTGGATACAAATGCCAAATGAAGTTTTGAATTTTTGCAGTATTCTGTATTGGGTCAAAATTAAATTTTTGATCGTTTCCCCACACCCGACTCTTCCCAGCCAGCTGTGGGTAGTTAGGTAAGGAAAGTATTTTATTTTTTTAAGCAATTTTACAACATATTTCAACACCATGAATTTTTTTATGCAGAAAAAATGATTTTTCCTCCAAAAATGGCAATAAAATATTTTGGGTAGCTGTGACTTTTCTTGGACGATCGGGTTTGGGGAAATAAACAATATATAATTTTAGGCCTTATTTTGCAGGTATAAATATGTATGAAAGGGCTTTTAAGGAATCAAAAAATAATCACTACAGCATTTAAATGGATTTTGAAGATTGGAAAGAGTGACCACAAGCAACTTCGCAAATTGCATGAGACTTCAACTGCTTTTGTACTTTCACTTGTGATGTAAATATATTTTGACCAGAAAACCATTAGATTTGAATGTACAGTGCATTTGCAAGATCATTTTGATTAGTAAGTTTGTTTTCTAATTATGTACATAAATTACATGCACATCTGTACAGTATGTGAATGGGGATGCTGTATTCACAGTGACAATCCCAATTGGAAGTAATCTAATCCAATTTTAATGGACTTACTAAACTTAATAACTATATCTGAAATAATAAAATCAATTTATTATATAGAGGGTGGTAAAAGACTGAAATTTCACAACTTTAGGCAAATATACAAGTTTCTGTACCACCAGCCTATATTTTGCATCCGCCATGCCTAAGCAACTTACTATGAAGTCGATAACCTCATATGTATTTTCTCACGTGAAATTCTTATCTCACCCATAGGTTGAGACAAGGATATCTCAAACGGCTAGAAAAAGGTACTGGCTTGTCTCAAATGTGAGAATGAAATTTCTCAGTGAAATAAAAGTGATAATTAACTGTGAAATTCTTTTCCATTATTTCACTCCAGGAAGTGACGTCACAATAGACGTCGTCAACGTTGTTGTTAAGTAAGCGTCTCAGCGGATTAACATGGAAAACGTAGTTCATGAAAAAATATAAATTAAACCATTAATTATGAGGGAAGTGATCTATATAATAAAAACAATAACTAATCCTAGATTCTGATTATCGAAAATATTCAACTCATGATTGAAAAACACTAATTCACTCATGCACTGTGCGCATTCATGAATTACCGCGTTACTCGATTATTCGTTAAATATTTTGCTATAACCAGACCTCGGATTAGTTACAGTATAATTATTTTGCTCCCTGTCATGTTCATTATGTCCAGAAATCAATCATCATTGCGATAGTGATTTTTTAAAAACTTTCCCGGAAGCACTGCCACTTTAATCATCAATGTTGCATGAAATCGAAATATATTAATTTGCGTATAATTGCCAAGCCAAGTCAAACAGCTCAATTGCAAATGACAACTTCAGATTGTAAAATTCAGAACCAGATCCTGGAAAACTTGTATTTTTGTTTACCAAAATGGAACTGGAACGAGTTGTGGTAATTGAAAAAATTCCTGAACTAGAGGCCCAGAAGCTGAGCCTGAATCGCTCACCTGACAAATTTAACAGCAGGTGTTGAAATTGATCAAAACAGAATAAGGCCACCCTTAAAATTGTTTGTTTGCTGTTTGTTTATCAACCTTCTCATAAAAGTCCTACCTACTCAAAAAACTTTATTGTCATTTCTCAAAGGAAATTTTTTTATTCTATTTTTAGCACATTTTCTTTTAAAATTAATCCTTTTTTGACATTTTTCAAGAAAAAAAAAAACAATTCACCTACCTACCTACTCACATCCAAAATTGTTTGTCAGAAAACAGCAAACAAACAATTTGTTAAGGATGGCCTAAGCAATCTTACTTTGACTGAATTTGATTCAACAAATTCAAAGAATATGATAATCAAAGCTCCGATGGAGCTGAATCTCGAAGCCCCGAAATTTTACATGTGGCAAAACTTCGTAGTCATCCAAAGAACTACTGCATACCTCTGCATGTATTACGTTATAGTCCGTGATACGTGAAAATAATCGGATTGTGTGATTTCGCATGTTGATTTCATTGCTATTATATATTATCAAGCGCATTTGGCCACTTATTGCGAATTCAAAAGCGTAAAAACTTCTTAAAAGGCGACCGCAAAGCGAGAGCCTTTTAAGAAGTTTTCAGTCTTTCAAATCGCTGTAACTGGCCAAATTGCGCTTGATAATTAATTTGTGCGAAAATTCGAACGAACAAATAGCGATGTTTGTATTTTGAATGCTACGAAACATTTACTACACTATTTTAAGAATACACACTACAACGACTCGTTATTGATTTTTTGTAACTATGAATGGGGACATGTTTGACCTAAATAAATAATTTAAATCATGATTATAGAACACCAATCCCTGAATCTATTAAGCACTAATTGATACTCAAAACAATAAATATGTTACTGACTTTGAAAATTTATAAACTTAATGTTATAATACTAAATTAATCGCGCTTCTGGACACGTGTACTTATGTAAACTTTAAATATAGATCGCTTCACATCTGACGTGTTTATCATCTGTTTCATTTTAAACCAATAAAAAAATCTTATAAAGGTCAAAGGGCGTGTTTTCCCATCAGATATAAAGACAGCCATTCATTTTCTATAAGCAACGAGTAAAAAAACGAGCAATTTGATTAACATGCATATTGTTTTCAGTTTAATAAAACAACACTGTATTCAACTCAAGAAATGAAGAAATATAACTTAAATACTAAATACTAAATCAGATTTTGAAAGGAACTTGCACACTATATTTTATTGGAAGCACGAAGATCATCTTTTAGAGCTGTTAATAGGCTTGAAGCCTCATGCTTGGCACGTGATTTTTTTCTTGCCATATCAATATCTCTCCAGCCATTTCATGGCTTCGAGATAAAAACTAAAAAATGTGTCTGTAAACCACTGATGCCCCATCAATAAATTTATCGCAAAAGATAACCTAAGTCACTCAAACAAACAAGAGGCTCTCAAGAGCCTGTATGGGGCTGTATCGCTCACCTGGTCCTTGATTAACATAGACATTTTATGTTAAAGAACTGTTCAGTTGTTTTGGACTTAAAGTACGCACAACGAAATTTGCCGCAGCTTAAATCGCTGTAGCTATTTGGTTTTAAATAAGACCCTTATAATACATATATGTATCATTTTCTAATTTTTTGCCGCTACTCTTGGTATATTTACCGAAATAATCAAAGTTCAAATAAAAATATTGTCCGTAGACCTTTATGTTAATTTCACTCAAANCACTCAAACAAACAAGAGGCTCTCAAGAGCCTGTATGGGGCTGTATCGCTCACCTGGTCCTTGATTAACATAGACATTTTATGTTAAAGAACTGTTCAGTTGTTTTGGACTTAGTAAAATTTTACGATTTACTATCCATAAAATTTTAAAGATAAAAGATTTTAAAACATCGAAAAATGACACTGTCCGTAGTGGTATTCGAACCAGGGTTGTTTGTTTACTAGACTTTTACCTTACCTACTACTAGTACTACACTACGAACTTGCTGGACTTTTGGTATTAAAAAATCGTATATAAAGGATCGTTGTGGGGCACAATAAGGATATATATTATTCAGTGATTTTGTTACCTTTTTTCAAAGCTACCTCTACCTTTCAGTTTAGGAAAATTATCGCAGTATTTTCAAAAATTGGGAATTTTTTTTATAACAAAATACTACCAAATATTAGCAATTTCAATGGAAATTTTGGCCTGAACTCTCTCTGAGGCCTTCCAGTAATCTCACTGAATGAGGCCCTACTGACTTGACTGCTTTTGTAAGAAAGTGTTTACTATTCAGACCACTATGCTTGCCTAAAATACCTCCTTTGCCATGTGAAAAATAAAGCCATTGATAACTATTTAAGAAGTTTGCATCATTAAACCTCCATTGATCTGTTGTACTATGAAGGACAATAAATAATGAAGAGTCAATATTATCCCTTGTTCACTGGGTTTTTGATGATCAGGTTTACTATTTTGGGCTTTGGGGGAAGAGGTTTTATCAATACCAACAAATTCATGCATGCCGAGCTTTACATCCCGTTTTAGCATCAAAGGAACATATTATCGATACTTTCATGGGTGATTTGATAAGACAATAGCAAATTGGCATGAAGGACAATTGCCATAGAAACGACATCTCTAAACTTAATGATAAATTTTCCAGCTTGGCCATACAGTTTCAATTACAAGTTGAAAGGAAAGTTATTATCACCGAAAAATTGGAAAACAGAAACCTTTTGAACGAGAAAAGCTCGGCATGTCAACATTTCCAAAACATTCGTTACAAACTTTGAAATGAATTTTGTAGGGGCCAGTATTTTGTTATCCTTGGCTTTATTGTATAAGTTTTGTTTTTAAATACCCATTTTCATCAAGTTTTGGCAGCTTTTTTGTAAAGAAATTGCTGTTGGGACACATATAGTACCGAGTACAGTATATTGTAGGGAAAAGAAAAACTTTTTTGTAAAAATGAATGGTTATATGTTGTTATCTTCCTCCGTTTGTACGGAAGACTCCATTTCTGGACAAAGTTCGTAGCCGATCCGAACTGGTGCAGAGAATCTACATCATATGTGCCCTTGAAAGAAATCACAATTATTCAAGTACATATATGTGTTCAATTGACATAGACATAGTCAACAACATATTTTGGGAAGATTTTTTTTCAACTTTGGGAAATAAAAACGAAGAATTGGGAAATTATCTCTAGGGGAAACAGCCGAAATCCGTCTGCTATTTGAAGGGAACAAAATCACTGTTATTATAGTATATAATATTTAATTCATGACATTTTAGGCATGGAAATAATTTTTAAGAATGTATATCGTCTTTCCTTCGCTTAATAAATTAGCTGGGATGTAAATTAGTTATCACACTCGGACTTGGTGTGTCTGTATAAGCTCACCCCAACAAGACACACAGCGTCCTCGTGCGATAACTATTACAGAAAGAAAAGCAAAACTAAAGCATTAAACATTCCGACAGTTTTATGGGGAAAAAATGTACTCTTTTCACTTAACAATCACCGATTAAGCTGCAATAATGAAATATAAAAAGTCACCATGTGTGAATCAGACCGCTATTGTTCCATTAATTACATAAATGAGACCAAGTGGTATCAACTAAACCCTCACTTGTCTTCAAAGTAATGGACTGAGGTTTATGTTATGGTATCTAAATGTCTCAGCGCTCTTAAATTTAACACAAAATTGATTTCCTAAAAGTTGACATACACAAAAATGGCGGAAATCAGCATTTTTCAGGTTTCTTTATTATTATCTGTAAAAACAACTTTTTTTGTATAGATATTTGTTTTTTATTTTATCTTGGTCATCAGTTCTACAATCGTGGGTCAATTAATCCTGATACAGGACAGGCAGAGCCATATGATAATAAAATGTCCCTGTCAGACATGCCCCAAACCCAAAATCTGACAATTTTATGAGGGGTAATAAATTGTCCTTCTGCTTCACCGATTTTAATTAGGGTATAGGTGATCTGTTTTATTACTTATTTTAAATCTATTTTATATATTTAATTTGAAAAAGGATAACAACCGGACGGCAAAGTCTATAATGGCTGCGTTTCTCATGACCCGAGTCACGTGACTTTTATTGAAAAATGCGTGTCAGTAGAATTTCTCAGACACGTGTTCAAAAATCCTGACACAATACAAATCTTCGATGTTTAGAGTTAAAGTTGTATAAGGCTTTCACTCCCACATTATTATTGTTTCTGTTGATGTCACTAAAATGCCTTAAATAAATCTAGTTTCCTTGCTATTTAACAAAAAGTTCAGCGTGTTTTCATCTGACCTAGTTTGCCGACGAGANTCAATTTTGTTCACTAGACCATGAAAATGTGGTCAAGGACAAAAGCCATATGACAGACTGACATGTACTAACCAAGACCAAGCTATATACCAAATATCATTGACCTATGGCTTGTAATTATTGACAAACAGACTTAAGCAAAAAAACTTAACCTGGTCGCTGGACCGTGAAATTGAGGTCAAAGTCAAAAGCCATATGGCAGACAGACATGTACTAACCAAGACCAAGCTATATACCAAATATCATTGACCTATGGCTTGTAGTTATCGAGAAACAGACTTAAGCATAAAAACTTAACCTGGTCACTGGACCGTGAAATTGAGGTCAAGGTCAAAAGCCATATGGCAGACGGACATGT